>JASAMZ010006076.1:0-12049 GCA_030248115.1 Linhomoeus sp. GSCO2_2 | reverse complement strand
TGGAGATACAAAACAGGGAAGGAGGAAGAGGCGGAGGTCCGTCAGCTTCTAAGAGGAAACCGGCTGTCGAAGACAAGAATTCCAAGAAGGAGGAAGTGTGTAGGAGCAAAATTTTGTGCTATTATGTTGAATAAAGGATAATTTTGCATCCAGTGAATTGTTGCATAAAGTGAATTGTTGCATGAATCTACTGATGATGGTCGCGCTGGCACTGCGTGGCTGAGTCTAGATGTAACGACCAAAACTCAGCTAATGCTTGTCGTCTGAAATATTAAAGTCAAACCAAAATTTTGATGGTACGTAAGCTGTTGTGATACTGTGTGTGTCACGTATTCAATTAAAAAGTTGAGTTTGTATTCTGACTAACATTGCAAAGAGTTGCGTTCTTTCTGCAGAAAGTGCGAGAGTTCATCACCCGCATGGTCCGCTTCATGAGCTCCCGCTTCGCAAGAGGGTATTGCATAGCAATATTGATTTTGCCCGCAATTTGGCTTTCAGAGCAAGAACATCCCTCTTTCAAGCAATGCTTCTAAAAAAGTGACAAAAACCTTGTAAAAGTTTTCGCAAACAAATAACAGAGCACAAAAGAGCGACTACGATCAATCAAACCGTGTCACACTTCTGCATGTAGCAAAGAGCGATCTTAGCGTTACAATCTCGAGAATGGCGTTTTCTGCGGTGCGTGCTTGCGTTATTGAAAAATTTGTTGCTGCCGCATGAAAGAGCACTCCGAGAGCTTTCACCTGATGTCGATTGCGGCTCTATTACATAAGATGAGCGAGTTAGAACCATTTTGTGCTCTTGCACCTTCAGGTTACTGTAACTCGCGAAATTCAAACTTTTGAGTTTCGACCAATAGGAGAACAAATAATCAGTGAGTCTGGAGCTATCCAAAAAGCTCAAGATCATGTCTCTACGACGCAAGTTGAGCGCGCTACAATGATCTTAGTGTCAGAATTGCGAGAATGGCGTTTTCCGCGTTGCGTGTTTGCGTAATTGAGCAAACTTTTGTAGCCGCATAAAAGAACACGTCGAGAGCTTTCACCTGGCATGTCGATTGCCACTCTACGACATAAGACGAGCGAGTTAGAGCCGTTTAGTGCTCTTGCACCTTCAGGTTACTGTAACTCGCGAAATTCAAACTTTTGAGTTTCGACCAACGGAGAACAAATGATCAGTGATGAGAGCTATCCAAAAAGCTCGAGAGCCTCTCTCTGCGATGCAAGTTGAGCGAGTTAGAGTGATTTTAGTGTCAAAATGCTGAGAATGGCGTTTTCCGCGTAATTGAGCAAACTATAGTAGCCGCAAGAAAGAACACGTCGAGAGCTTCTACCTAACGTGTCGATTGCCACTCTACGACGTAAGATGAGCGAGCTAGGGCCATTTTGCGTTTTGACTTTCGGGTTACTGTAGCGCGCGCAATTCAAACTTTTGAATTTCGAAACCTCTTAGCAGAATGATCAGTGAGTCGAGCCCTATCCGTAGAGCCCAAGATCTCCACTCTACAGCTTTCCATCACCGAGATCTGGGAGCGCTATGGACGTACATACGCACGCACGCACACATGCACGCCGAGCTCTCGTATGGTGTCACCCGCCTGAGGGCGGGCGAAAAAATTGGGCTCTTGGGCACTTTCCCAGACACTGCGAATACTCTTCCCGAAAGCAGTGCATCATGCAACCCAATGTGAAGAAAGAGTCTAGATCGAAAACAACATCTTACTGTAGCCAATGTGGTGTTTTTCTGCACACTACTGTGCGCAGTGGTTCTGTGTTGATGTGCTTTGAGCAATTCCATACATTGGAAACTCCTTGCACCAGTCTATAGTGACTTCGCCATGCTAGAAATGCTGCCAGTTTCATCGTGATATTGCTCCGTTTCTTTATATTGCCACGCAGACACACCCATGGAAAGATGATCACTCTTAGGGACTCACCACACTACTTTACATTGCAGCGCTGAAAGGTTGACCTGTATGACAAAGTGTGTTCACACCTTTGTTGCACCTAACTTTTTTCACCATGTCACTGATCACCCTTCTGACCTCAAACCAAAAGCTGTTCAAGTTTCTCGGAGTTCTGCTCATACTTTCTTTCGCCCCTGGAAGGGTGATCATGCATTTGGCTCATCATCGAAAAGATGATCAGGTCGCTAGGGCGTGGGTCTGTCAGACCCACCTGCCCAGTAAAGGGCTAACGTTTTTGCCCTGATTTTCCAGCTGCTTGCGCAAATCAAACAATTTCCTGCTAATTTTGAGCTGCCCTTGCGTTTTGTGTATGGTGATGGTCACCTTGTGCTCGCCCTTGTACTTGTAGTCGCGCAAATTCTTACAGTTCTTCAGAATTGTGTCCCTAGTTTCGGTTGTGGCCAATTTGAAAATGATCATGTTCTGCAGCTGCGTGCGTTTGTCAGGAAGCCTATGAATCGCGCAAATCTCTTTCAAAATCTCCTCGGTCTTCTCTCGGCTGAGCTTGCATCCGTTGCTGAGCACCTCCTTGACGATGGCCTTCCAGTCGGCGACCGTCTCCACGACGCCCACCGGCTTGGCGATGTTGCGCATGATCAGGTTGAACTGGAAGGAGTTCTTGTCCTGATTCTCGATGCGCTTCTCGTGCTCCTCCAACTGGGCCGTGTGCTTGTCCAAGATGACGCCGTGCTCTGCAGATTTTGTCGCTCAAAATTGCACAAAAAAGGGCGGCCAAATTCGCTAGCATACAAAATCATGGACCAATTTTATTTAGAATATTTATGAACTTTGTCGAAGTATGAACAAGCTTGTTAGCTGTCGTCTGTTGTGTAAAATCACTAAAATTGGGAGAAAATAGTCACGAATTGAAGAAAATAACACTAATAAATTGAAAAATTTACCGTCAACTTTTTTCGCCGCGCCTCAGCGCGGCGAGGTGTATATATACGGATGACAATGTCTGTGTGTGTGTCTGTCTGTGTGTCTGTGTTTCCGTGGCACCGAAGTAAAATGTGTGACATATGTGGTCAAGTAGACTCGAGGTCGCTGAGTACGGATCCGATGTCCGTTTCTGTTGCTAATTTCGCATTTTCGAGATATTCGCAATTAAAATTCGAAAATGTCGAAAATCGACTTTTTCGTCTGATGCGCTAGCCGCGAAGTTTCTTCAGAAATGGAAGGAGCATGGACCGGGGATAATTTGTAACACAAAAGAAATTTTTTGCAGATGTGGAATTTAATAGAAATACGCGATTATTTGTCAAAATTGCATAAATTGACTAAAATACAAAGTCATTTAATGACGAATGTGAATGCAGAAATGGAAAGGTTGTTTGCCGATAAAAAATTGTGACATAGTTTTGAAGTTTTTAAAAATTGCAATTTCGAGATATTTTCAATCAAAATATGAAAATGTCGAAAATCGACTTTTTCATCCGATGATATAGCGGCGAAATTTCTTCAGAAATGGAAAGAGTATAGACTGCGGATAATTTGCAACGCAAGAGAAATTTTTTGCAAATGCAATTTTTGCAATGTTTAATAGAGATACGTGATTATTTTTCAAAATTCCATAAATCAACAAAGGTTAACGTCGTTTTTTGACGAATTTGAACGCAGAAATGGTAAGGCCATATGCCAATAAGAATTTGTGACGTAGTTTTACAGTTTCAATTAATTCCAATTTCGAGATATTTGGAATTAAAATTTAAGAAAATCTCAAAATCGAGAGTTTCGTCTGATGGCCAGAACAGCTGTTGATTGATGAATGTGCACTCGGAAACAGAAATGCGTACGCTGAAAACAGGAATTCGCTCGCACCAAACTTTTGGCAAGTTTTTTTGTTGGATGTGACGTTTTTACACAGGTAGGAAACATCAGATAAACGGCGTCGTATCATGCCGATAACATATAGCGAACGCGGCGATATCACTGAGCTTCAGATCAGCTGTACAGACAACCGTATCGTGGGGATAGGTGCACTTGGCATTACGGTACACATTCTCAAGACACTTCCTCCAGATGCGGCTAACGATGTGTACAAAGTTCACTATACTGTTCACCAAATTTTGACAGACACAAAGTATAGGTTGAACTTTTTACACACACAGCTTGTTCGCTAAGCTTTTCGATCGTTTCGTAGAGCTTATCGATGTCCTGATCCGCTGTGTCCATTCTAGGTCGCTTTCTTCCCGATCTCTGGTGTTCAGAAGTGTCGCCTTGGTTCTGAGTCTGCAATATTGTCAAAAATCGAAAATTTGGGATAATAAATATCAAAATTTTTGATATCTAATTGAGGTTTGCACCTCAGTCTAGAAATGTGAGGCATTCGCCTCTAGATGGGGTGAGGTATTCACCTCTGTGTGTGAGGCATTCGCCTCTGGGTGATAAGAACTCAAGAAGAAACAGGTAAAAGTTTAAATTTTGAAAATATGGGAAAAATTAAAGTAACGAAATAAAATGAAGTGTGAAAGGTTTCCCAAGCATATTGCATACTAGGGAGTGGGTATGCACCACACATCACCTAGCCATTGGTCATTGACAAAATGGCTGACTTCACATTATAAGTCAGTCATTTGTACAGTTAATGGAAACACTGCAGTTGCAGAAGTGAAAGTGACAAAAATCAACTCCAACAGTTAAGATACTGCTAGAGCACGATCATTGACAAAATGGCTGACTTCACATTATAAGTCCATCATTTGTACAGTTAATGGAAACACTGCAGTTGAAGAAGTGAAAGTGCCAAAAATCAACTCCAACAGTTAAGCTACTGCTAGAGCACGATCATTGACAAAATGGCTGACTTCACATTATAAGTCAGTCATTTGTACAGTTAATGGAAACACTGCAGTTGCAGAAGTGAAAGTGACAAGAATCAACTCCAACAGTTAAGATACTGCTAGAGCACGATCATTGACAAAACGGCTGACTTCACATTATAAGTCCATCATTTGTACAGTTAATGGAAACACTGCAGTTGAAGAAGTGAAAGTGACAAAAATCAACTCCAACAGTTAAGATACTGCTAGAGCACGATCATTGACAAATGGCTGACTTCACATTGTAAGTCAGTCATTTGTACAGTTAATGGAAACACTGCAGTTGAAGAAGTGAAAGTGTCAAAAATCAACTCCAACAGTTAAGCTACTGCTAGAGCACGATCATTGACAAAATGGCTGACATCAAATTGTAAGTCAGTCATTTGTACAGTTAATGGAAGCACTGCAGTTGCAAAAGTGAAAGTGACAAAAATCATCTCCAACAGTTAAGGTCCAGCCAGCGCAAGGTCATTGACAAAATGGACTTCACATTATAAGTCAGTCATTTGTACAGTTAATGGAAACACTGCAGTTGCAGAAGTGAAAGTGACAAAAATCAACTCCAACAGTTAAGATACTGCTAGAGCACGATCACTGACAAAATGGCTGACTTCACATTATAAGTCCATCATTTGTACAGTTAATGGAAACACTGCAGTTGCAGAAGTGAAAGTAACAAAAATCAACTCCAACAGTTAAGATACTGCTAGAGCACGATCATTGACAAAATGGCTGACTTCACATTGTAAGTCAGTCATTTGTACAGTAATAGAAGCACTGAAGTTGAAGAAGTGAAAGTGACAAAAATCAACTACAAACAGTTAAGATACTGCTAGAGCACGATCATTGACAAAATGGCTGACCTCAAATTGTAAGTCAATCATTTGTACAGTTAATGGAAACACTGCAGTTGAAAAAGTGAAAGTGACAAAAATCAACTCCAACAGTTAAGGTCCAGCCAGCGCAAGGTCATTGACAAAATGGCTGACTACAAACTGTAAGTCAGTCATGGGTGGATGTACGGACCACAGAAAAATGGGTATGGGCCACAGAACAAGCTGTGTGTGTAAAAAGTTCAACCTATGCTTTGTGTCTGTCAAATTTTGGTGAACAGTATAGTGAACTTTGTACACATCGTTAGCCGCATCTGGAGAAAGTGTCTTGAGAATGTGAACCTCAATGCCAAGTGCAGCTGTCACCACGATACGGTTGTCTGTACAGCTGATCTGAAGCTCAGTGATATCGCCGCGTTCGCTATATGTTATCAGAATGATACGACGCCGTTTATCTGATGTTTCCTACCTGTGTGAAAACGTCACATCCCACAAAAAAACTTGCCAAAAGTTTTGTGCGAGCGAATTCCTATGTTCGGCATACGACATTTCTGTTTCTGAGTGCACATCCATCAATAAACAGCTGTTCTGGCCATCAGACGAAAATGTTGATTTTGACATTTTCTTAAATTTTAGTTTTAAATATCTCAAAATTGGAATTTATTAGAACTGTAAAACTATGTCACAAATTCTTATTGGCATACGGCCTTACCATTTCTGCGTTCAAATTAGTCAAACAACAACGTTCCATTTTTGTCAATTTATGAAATTTTGAAAAATAATCATGTATTTCTATTAAATTCCATGTTTGCAAAAAATTTCTCTTGCGCTACAAATTATCCGCAGTCTATACTCCTTCCATTTCTGGAAAAATTTCGCCGCAATATCATCATGTGAAAAAGTCGATTTTCGACATTTCATGTTTTGATTGAAAATATCTCGAAATTGCAACTTTTAAAAACTGCAAACCTATGTCACAAATTCTTATTGGCATACGACCTTTCCATTTCTGCATTCACATTCCTCAATAAATGACGTTGTATTTTAGTCAATTTATGCAATTTTGACAAATAATCGCGTATTTCTATTAAATTCCACATTTGCAAAAATTTCTTTTGTTTTACAAATTATCCGCGGTCCATGATTCTTCCATTTCTGAAGAAATTTTGCGGCTAGCGCATCAGACGAAAAAGTCGATTTTCGACATTTTTGAATTTTAATTGCAAATATCTCGAAAATGCGAAATTAGCAACAGAAACGGACATCGGATCCGTACTCAGCGACATTGACTCTACTTGACCACATATGTCGCTTACTTTACTTCGGTGCGACGGAAACACACACACACAGACACACAGACAGACATTGTCATCCGTATATATACACCTCGCCGCGCTGAGGCGCGGCGAAAAAATGGGTATTCGCACAGAAAATGGGTACTCGCACAGAAAATGGGTACTCGCACAGAACAAGCTGTTTTAAAAAAGTTGAGTTGCTTTATTAATACAGAGTGGTTTGTGAGTGTTTTAAAGTGAAAGAGTAAAAGAGTGGATACTTCTGTAAAGTATTTCGAAGCCTTTCCGATATGACGCGCGCCCGCCCGGAGTCCACTATTCATGCGCTACTTCTGACACGCTCCTTTCTGAGGGGTTCTTGCAGGGTAACATTGGAATCGCCCGGGATTAATTTTTTGAGCAAGACGCACGCACTTCTGAGCGGTTGCTGCAGGGCAACATTGGGATCGCCCGGGATTAATTTTTTTTGGCAGGCAAAATTGTTCGTAAGACAAGGGTTCAAAAAAAACAAAAGTATTTCTTTAGGAATGGGTGTTCAACAACTGCCTCAACGTAAGCTTTGAAACGGTCGAACGAATGCCGCTCTACAACGTAAGACGAGCGAGGTAGGGCCGATTTGCTGTTTGAACCTTTGGGTTACTGTAGCTAGCGATATTCAAACTTATACGTTTCGACCAATAGAAGAACAAATGATCAGTGAGTCAAGAGCTATCCAGCAACTCAAGATCGTCTCTCTACGGCGCACGCTGAGCGAGTTAAAGCGATTTTTATGCTAAAAACGCGAGAATGTCGCTTTTCGCAGTGCGTGTTTGCGTAATTAACAAAATTTTTTACGCCAAGTGAAAGAGCACGTCGAGACGTTTTAGTTGACCTATCGCACGCCGCTCTACGACGTAAGACGAGCGTGTTAGAGCCGTTTTGCGTTTTGGACATTCGGGTTACTGTAGCGCGCGCAATTCAAACATTTGAATTTCGGCTTCTCTTAACGGAATTATCAGTGTGCCGAAACCTATTCAATGAACTCAAGATCGTCTCTCTATGACGGAAGACGAGCGAGTTAGATAAGTATTGCGTTTTAAACCTTTGGGTTACTGTAGCTCCCGAAATTCAAACTTTTGAGTTTCGACCAATAGAAGAACAAATGATCAGTGAGTCGAGAGCTATCCAACCAACCCAAGATCGTCTCCGTACGACGCACGCTGAGCGAGTTAGAGCGATTTCTGCGTTAAAAACGCGAGAATGTCGCTTTTCGTGTTGCGTGTTTGCGTAATTAAGAAACTTTTTTGTGCCAAACGAAAGCGCACGTCGAGACCTTTTAGTTGACCTATCGCAGGCCGCTCTACGACGCACCGCCGGTTTTTGGCACTTTAACTTTACAGTAATCGCAAAACTGTTGTGAAATTCGACTCCCCGACGTCGAAAACCTCCGACAGCATCTTCCACTTACGTGTCATGGTTGACCCCCAAAATTGATTTTCGATGCGGCCAGTGCGCAGTAGGGGGGAAAAGTTGAGCAGTGGCGGGCCCAGGATTTTCCGATAGGGGGGGGGGGGGGCACAAAATGCAAAAAAAATTTTCCTAAGCGCCGCAGACGAAAATCTTTGACATTCGTGTGTAGAGAAATTTTTTCTTAAAGGTCGGACTGGTAACGAGGGTGGGGGGGGGGGGGGGGCAGTGCCCCCTGCCACCCCTGGGCCAGCTAGTGAAGTTGAGTAATGCGCTTCCGGACCAGAATTCTGCGTGCAATCGATTGGTGGCTGGGTTTTTTCGTCGGTGGTCTAGAGGCGTGTTGTGCCCCTAACTCGGAATTCTAGGGGCATTTTGAAAATCTTAGGCGTAAGCCAAATAGTGGCACACAAAATCAACAAAATCAAACAGAATTTGCAACACCTCGCCTTTATTTGAGGAATGGAAAAGGCCTGCATGTAAGCGCCGCAGGCAAAATCTCCTACCTAATTTGTAACACACAACAGTGAAAAATTGTAATAAATAGCACCGCAGGCGAACATTTTTATACTCCACAACAAGCTGTTTTAAAAAAGTTGAGTTGTTTTATTAATACAGAGTGGTTTGTGAGTCTTTTAAAGTGGAAGAGTAAAAGAGTGGATACTTTTGTAAAGTATTTCGAAGCCTTTCCGATATGACGCGCGCCCGCCCGGAGCCCACTATTCATGCGCTACTTCTGACACGCTCCTTTCTGAGAGGTTCTTGCAGGGCAACATTGGATCGCCCGGGATTAATTTTTTGAGCAAGACACACGCATTTCTGAGCGGTTGTTGCAAGGCAACATTGGGATCGCCCGGGATTAATTTTTTTAGCAGACAAAGTTGTTCGTAAGACAAGGGTTTAAAAAAACAAAAGTATTTCTTTAGGAATGACCGTTCAACAACTGCCTCCACGTAAGCTTTCAAACGGTCGAACGAATGCCGCTCTACAACGTAAGACGAGCGAGTTAGGGCCCATTTGCTGTTTGAACCTTTGGGTTACTGTAGCTCGCGATATTCAAACTTTTAAGCTTCGACCAATAGAAGAACAAATTAATGATCAGTGAGTCAAGAGCTATCCAGCAACTCAAGGTCGTCTCTCTACGACGCACGCTGAGCGAGTTAGAGCGATTTCTATGCTAAAACGCAAGAATGTCGCTTTTCGTGGTGCGTGTTTGCGTAATTAACAAATTTTTTACGCCAAGTGAAAGAGCACGTCGAGACCTTTTAGTTGACCTATCGCACGCCGCTCTACGACGTAAGACGAGCGTGTTAGAGCCGTTTTGCGGTTTGAACCCTCGGGTTACTGTACCGCGCGCAATTCAAAGTTTTGAATTTCGAGTTCTCTTAACGGAATTATCAGTGTGCCGAAACCTATTCAACGAACTCAACATCGTCTCTCTATGATGGAAGACGAGCGAGTTAGACAAATTTCGCGTTTTAAACCTTTGAGTTACTGTAGCTCCCGAAATTCAAACTTTTGAGTTTCGACCAATGGAAGAACAAATGATCAGTGAGTCGAGAGCTATCCAACCAACCCAAGATCGTCTCCCTACGACGCACGCTGAGCGAGTTAGAGCGATTTCCGCGCCTAAAACGCGAGAATGTCGCTTTTCGTGTTGCGTATTTGCGTAATTAAGAAAACTTTTAATGCCAAGCGAAAGCGCACGTCGAGACCTTTTAGTTGACCTATCGCGCGCCGCTCTACGACGTAAGACGAGCGCGTTAGAGCCGTTTTCCGTTTTGACCTTCGGGTTACTGTAACTCGCGAAATTCAAACTTTTGACTTTCGAAACCTCTTAGCTGAACGATCAGTGAGTCAAGACCTTTCCGTAGAGCCCAAGATCGCCTTCCTACGACTTTCCAACGCCGAGATCTGAGAGCGTGACGAACGGACGGACGCACGCACGCACAAAAAGCTCACGTGGGAGTTCGCCCGGCTGAGGCCGGGCAAAAAAATGGGTACTCGCACAGAAAGTGGGTACTCGCACAGAAAAATGGGTACTCGCACAGAAAAATGGGTATTCGCACAGAAAAATGTGTACTCGCACAGAAGAATGGGTACTTGCACAGAAACTCGATAGAATCATATTCAAAGCCTGCTAGAGGGTAATCGTAGGCCTAAACCTAGGCAAAGCAGAGCGAATCGTAGATCGTATTGTAGGCTAGGCGGAGATCGTAGTCTAGGCGGAAATCGTAGGCCTGAGCAGGAGGAGATCGTAGGCTAGGCGGAGATCGTAGTCTAGGCGGAAATCGTAGGCCTGAGCAGGAGGAGATCGTAGGCTAGGCGGAGATCGTAGGCCTGAGCAGGAGGAGATCGTAGGCTAGGCGGAGATTGTAGGCCTGAGCAGGAGGAGATCGTAGGCCTGAGCAGGAGGAGATCGTAGGCTAAGCGGAGATTGTAGGCCTGAGCAGGAGGAGATCGTAGGCTACGATCTCCTCCTGAGGCTAGGCGGAGATCGTAGGCCTGGGCAGGAGGAGATCGTAGGCTAGGCGGAGATCGTAGGCCTGAGCAGGAGGACTTCGTAGGCTAGGCGGAGATCGTAGGCCTGAGCAGGGGGAGATCGTTGTCTAGGCGGAGATCGTAGGCCTGAGCAGAAGGAGATCGTAGGCTAGGCGGAGATCGTAGGCCTGAGCAGGAGGAGATTGTAGGCTAGGCGGAGATCGTAGGCCTGAGCAGGAGGAGATCGTAGTCTAGGCGGAGATCGTAGGCCTGAGCAGGAGGAGATCGTAGGCTAGGCGGAGATCGTAGGCCTGAGCAGGAGGAGATTGTAGGCTAGGCGGAGATCGTAGGCCTGAGCAGGAGGAGATCGTAGTCTAGGCGGAGATCGTAGGCCTGAGCAGGAGGAGATCGTAGTCTAGGCAAAGATCGTTGGCCTGAGCAGGAGGAGATCGTAGTCTATGTGATATGTCGGAACATTCGACTTGCACGCCCATGCAGTGATTCAGCCTGTCTGCATGGGATTGTTGACATTCGTCTGTATCGCGCTATACGCCCCGCCGCTGTATCGCGTTAGTTGGTAACTGGCTTGGAGAATAAGCTGTAAGCGGACTCGTACGAACACGGGCCAGATACACCACTGGCGTGCCCCTGAGATTGCGCTCCCTCCAAAATGGCCACCACTCCCGCACCGATTGCTGCTCCACCACCATCGAAGTTCCTGGAGCACCCTGGTCCCCCACCTGTCTCCTTCAAGGTGTGGTATCAGCTGTTCGACCGGTACATCTATCTGTTGAACATGGGTCGCACGGAGGCCAACAAGCTGACCGCCGCAGCGAAGAACTCGCTAATCTTCACCCTCCTTGGCAGCGAAGGCGCTCGACAGCTTGCCTCCCACACCACACTGGCCAACTTGGAGACCACGGCGCACAACGACTTTGTCGCCCTCGCGCGTCGACAGTTTGACGTGAATGTTAACCCCATTCGAGCGCACTTCGACTTCCATCAGCAAGTGCAAGGAAAGGGAGAGACTGTGAATGAGTACCTCACAGCTCTGCGCACTCTGGCCGCAGACTGTGTTTTTGGCCGCCCAGAACACTACCTGGCCATTCAACTCGTCTGTGGGTGCCGCGACAAGGCCACTCAGCAGAAACTGCTCGCAGAGAAGGAGATCAACCTTGAGACCTTCCTGGGGATCATGCAAGCAGA
>JASAMZ010006075.1:0-12722 GCA_030248115.1 Linhomoeus sp. GSCO2_2 | reverse complement strand
AAGTTTCTGATAAGGAACTTTGGACTTTTCTTGACCGGACTGACGGAGTCACAGTGTGATTCAGTTTAGTCCCTGTTCTTATTGTCTTCGTTTTTCAGTCCTGTAACCCCACGTAGGTGACACACTCCGAGGTGACACACTTTTGGTGACACATCCCTAATATCGGTAAAATCGTGCCCCACACCGTTAAGCTTTATGATTTATTACAGTAATCTGACTGTACATATTTTTGTGAAAATTTTCCTTCCCTTACAGTTCTTTCTCAGTGTGGGGTTTTTGCTTGCCTGATGGTTCATACATCGCTTTCACATCGTTTGTGTTCCTCCATTACTCACTTCTACTTTGAGCCCGATGAGGTTCTCTGTGAAGGCACCCCAATCTTTCCAGGCTCATCCAGACTTGACCTTCACCTATTGCGCACAGTGTTACAACTGTCTTGTTTCTTCTTCTTGATTATCACTAAGTACACTGAGGTGCAACTGGTTCAGCTCTTCTTCTTGTGATAATTTCAGTGTTTGGTATTTCAGTGCCGGCTACATTCAGGCGCTGGAGGTTATACACTAGTTTAAACTGGTTTTTTGTATGTATGTGTACAAACCAGAGTAAGCAAATGTCACTGTGAAAACTGTTCAGATCATTGTCAATCAGATATATGTCATCTTGCGGTGTTTGGGCCATCCCAAGACGATAGCGCAAATCAAACTGGAGCTGGCTGAAAGACTGGCAGTGGGTTCCGGTCTGAGGATGGATCACAAAGCGGAAGGAGACAAGCAGCACTCCAGTGAAGAAACCCTACCCACCCACCCCAAACTGGCAGGCTTTCCAACTGACGAATTTCGACTTGGCCACTCATTCCCCCACACTCTGGACTCTAAGTCCAGAGCCGAAAGGAAGCAGTGTGTCGTCCATAAGAATAGGGTAGACACCCAGGAGTATTGCATTGCTTGCAGTGTGCACATGTGTCAAGGACAATGCTGGGAGAGATTTCACTACATGCAAAATTACCACTTGGAGAACGATGGGAGCAACGGCAAGAGAAAGCACAAATTAACCACTTAGTAGTGCGTCGAGAGCAAACTAACCAGCTTGTCTTGTAGCAGTTCTTGATCATTGTGGTGACCATCTCTGGATATGTCTGTGTCTCATACTACAGTGTGAACCAATCAACCCACTGAGCAAAAATGAAAATATTTTGCTGTTGGCTGGCCATACATAGTAACGAGTTCCACAGAAGCAACAATAGTGTTGACAAAACAGTTGGCAAAGCAAATGCACAACGGCAGTCCCAAACAGTTGGTACAATGTAAAATACCGACAAGCAGACCATGACAATAGAAAAACACCCAAGCTGTGTATAAATCCACAAGTGCATGGATAACGATGCATAGACGATTAGAAAAGTGTATGTGATAGAAAAATATGATGATGTGGAGCCAGTGGATAGGCGTAATGGGAAATATGTGTCATGCACAAGAGGAAAATAGCAGTGTATGTCGGTAAAGTTGGTGACACACCAAATCGGTAACAATGCGAGGACTGTATGTGCAAAACAGAAAAGTAACGGTGTGGAACGATAAAGGTCCTGTGTCACCCGCCCGCACACCGTGCGGGCTGTCACCTACGTGGGGGTAAGGCTAAGCTGACTTGGGTTATAGGCAGCAGAACTGACTGTTGATGGTAGCTTAGCTGGCTGTCATCAGTCTCATGCAACACAGACCGTTCTTCCTGTCCTGTTCAGCGCAAGCCCATGACGCACGGCTACTTTGTGCCCACGGCGGCGGCGGCGGCAGCGCCACCACTTCGACCCAGCTTCCCGGCTCCTCCAATGATGTCCAATCCCTCCATGCCGACGGCTTCCTCCTCCTCTTCCCACCACTGGGGCGCTTCCCTCTTCCCCTCCCAGGGCAACAGCAGCAGCAGTGGCTTCTTCGACCAACAGCGTCGCCTCCAGCAGCAGCAGACGGCGCCGTCGCGCTTAGACGGCTTCCGCCACTTCCACCGGTCGGGCGCCGCCGCCAACGACATTGACAACGCCATGAGACGAGATCCCCAGGTGAGTGGTGTGGGGGTTTCCCTGTTTGTTTGGTGAGTGCTGATGGGGCTGGCCAACTTGAGGAACACTGGGTTGAAGAAGCAGCATCAGTGTTGCACTTACGTACATGCGTCCAATTCCCACAGAGAACAAACGATCGTGGGCTTTCCGCGCATCAGTAGAATCACGTGTCGGACCACCACAAAACTTCAACACCAGTTGCCGTCGGCTGCCTATGAACTGGACGGCCTCTATCCCACTGTTGCCCACACACAAAAACCTTTCTTCGAGAAGCACCCATTGGATATACTGGGATAAAACCAATGACTGCGCCTTCGCCAATCGACGCTTTGCATTTGGAGAAAGCGAAAAGCGCGCCGGCGAGCGCGCGCTCTGAGCAAGCCATAGCCGCCTTGTCTCCTCCTGTTGGCTCTACAGTTTATCATAAACGGCCCTGTCTCTAGCTGCCTTTGACTGACTGACGGACTCTCTTCCCGGTCCTGGCTCCATTCCGCTCCGCCCCGCCCGCGCCTGCTGGCGCGGCTCTCTCTGTGTCCTGTTACTCGTTCTCTGGTAGACAGATAGAAAGAGAAAGAGCGATTGTTACAGAGGCGTTCTCTCGCTCTCCCTTTGAAAGTGGCCGTCATCAGCAGCCAGCCGCCGGCTGCATGACTGGCACTGCTTGCCGTCGGCGCCGCCGCCGCTAAGTGGCTTGTTTCTAGCCGCTGGCGTGCTGCGCTCCGGTTTTTGTGCGCGAGTCGGCGTCGAATGCCGGCTTTTTCGCCAGATTCGGCCAGTTGGAAGTTGTTGGCGGCGGCCAAGAGAGGGCGAGTCTCCGATTCGCTCTCACGCGAGAGGATTATTCGGCTCGATTTCCAGCCGCGAGCGCGCGAGCGAGCGCACCTCGTTTTTTGCGCGAAACAGAGAGGCGCGCGCAATGGCGAGCGTCACCACCGCTCCCCCTGTCGGCCCATCGACCGACGTCCGACTGCGTCGGAGAGTATGTGCCTGCGGCCGCCGGTCCAAACAGCGCGCTCTCTCCCGAGTATTGTTCTCGCTCTGACGCTGCATTGGGTTGTTGCTGGCGCGATAAACGATCGCTGCGGCAGCCGCCGCCGCCGCCGCGCCGACTCACGCTGCCGCTGCCGCCGCCGCCGCTATCGTAGTTGGCGTCTCGTTCGTGCGCGAGCGCATGCGGGAAGAGTGAACGCGAGAGAGAGAGAGGAGTGGTTTCAGGTTTCCTCGGGGAGCTTTACTTTCTGTCTGTCTGGAGGCCAACGTGCGCCCCTGACTCACTTGACAAGAAGCCACGCTTGCAACCAACCGATCTCCCAACTTCTGGCACTGTCGTCAGAGTCTGAAGCTCTGAAGAGCTCGCGTCAACTGGAGGATGATGCTCATCTACGTGCCGAACTCGAGTCCGATGGATCCGGTGGCGGCGCCCTACGGCTGCAGCTACTACCTGGTCGATCCCCAGCAGCAGCAGCCGTCTTCTCTGGCGACGGTAACTCCCTCGAGGCTCTCCTTGCCGATTTATGTACCAAAGCGCCCGTTGACCTTGGCGGCCGGCCAGAGTTGGGTTGTGCGCGCTCGCTCGCTCGGCGCCGGCCCTGCTCGGTGGAATGCGCGGCGCGGAGAGGACGACGGCGCATTCCGATGTCTATCCGTGTCTGTCGTTTCTCTGTGTCTCTCGCGCATACACACACACACACAGCTAGAGGATTTGAAGATTATTGGTCCGCAGCGCCAGAGACGGACGGACTACGCTCGCTATGCCCGCTATCGGCTAGTTAGGTAGGGCTGACTGGCGCCGCGCCGCGCCTCGGCCTGTGTGATTCAGCGACGCGGCCGCTTTGGTCAATCTCTGCTTCGGTGGACTAGTAGGAACATTCATCCAAAGGAGCACGCGCTCTCGAGAGCTGATATCAAGCTCAAGTTAACCCCGTGCCTTTCGCTGTGCAGTCGCCGAAGCTTCTGACGAACTATGGGCGGATTCCCCGCTTGTCAGTCCATCAATCGGCGCTTATGATTCGATCCTAAGTGCAATGATCGGCCGAAAGTTTGACAAGTTCCAGGTTATTGTCGTGGGTGATGGCAGGGTTACAGGATAGTCTGTTGCATCGGGCTGCTTTTGGGATTGGCTTTTCATCTTCCGCCGCTGGAGAGAAGAGAAGAGTGCGGCGCCGCTTTTTGAGCGCGCGCGCTGGATGCTGCAGCGATGAGTCAGCGCCGCCGCCGCGCTGCCGTTGTCCCATTCTTCCTATAGTTTAACAAGAAGAAAGAGGGTGCCTTGTTCATGGCAGAGGCGCAAGAATTCGACTCGCGCGAGCGGGAGCCAACGCAGAACAACTTCCACTACTCCCTACGTATTGTAGGCGCCTCGTCGACTGGACAGCGGCTATTGCACCCCTCGCCTTCGCCAGTCAATCTTCTCTTCCTTCCCCTTCTCTTCTCCCTCTATCGCGTTGTTGGCAGGCGGCCAAGACTTCTACTACATACACCTCCCCCTTCTTCCCCTCTCGCCGCATCCGCCAGTGTTGGCTGTTGGCTGGCTGGCCCACCCCCTCCTCCCTTTGGGGAACTGACCGCTTCGCTTCTTTCTACCACTCACTCAGTCGGCCGGGCAGCTTGCCGTTTGGCCTTCTGTTCTGTCTCTCTCTCTCTCTCTCTCTTCCCATCGCCGCCTGCGTCTTCTTCGCTTTCTCTACCAGCGCCGTCGGCGGCGTCGGCGCTACTCCACTCGCGCGCACGCTATACCAACAGCGAGCGGATAGGGCCAAGCGAAGCAGCGAGCGATCTTCCGTCCGTTTGCCGACGCCCCGCAGGTCCCCTCAGCTCGGAGCGGTGGCGCGATGGCGTCTTTGGCGTCGTCGTCGCCGTTCACTTTCATTCTTTCGCCCTTCCCCGCTCGCCGGCCCGCGTGGAGCTCGGCGCGTCTTGTTAGGAGCCAGCAGAACCGAGTGGGAATATAGTAACAGTTCTCCGCTACGCCTCCACCTATCCTCTGCATCTTCCGCCCACTCCTTGGGTTGGCGCGCGCTCACGGCGAGGTCATCTTTCGTCGTCGCCGTCGTCTTCGCCGTATCTCGGATCGACGCCGAGCGTTTCGGCGAGCCATTCGGCGGCGGTTTTTGTCCGCGTGCGCGCGAGCCCTCTCTTCGCTGCTCTTTTGGCAGGCGGCCCAACGCGGCGCATTGCTGCTCCTTTCTCAGTGAGTGTCTCACAGGCGTTTTGCTGAGTGACGGCCGCGTATTTCGGTGACGCACGCTCCACTCGCGAAGTGCAATGTCGCCTCGCCAGCGCATCGTTCATTCACTCGCTAGAGAACTTGCTCCGCGCAGATTTGTCGACGGTTCGCGCCGCGTAGGGCAGTGGGAGTAGTCGCTTTGCCCTCAGGCGATATTCTCCTCTCGCGCAGAGTTTTTGAGGAGCGCGTCACTTAGGAATGGTAGACGCCTTGACGCGACCAGCGTGATCTCAGCCTTCAGAATTATCGAGGAGGAGCAAGTGCGTGAACTGCCGACGACGCTCTGTGTCTTTCATCCATCCACCTTTCTTCTGGCGCAGTCCGTCAGCGGGACTGACGACGCGGGAAGCGAAAGAGGGCGAAGTCATGATGAGCGTGATGAGCCCGCATTTGCAGGGAGCGGCCGCCACTACCTCGAGTAGTCACCCCATGGGGCCAGTCCCCAGGCCCGTCTATTACAACTCGGCCTACTTTCCGCCCCCGAACAGGGTACTTACCAAGAAGTGAAACGAAGTGTACACATTGCTGCATCAAAATGATGCAGATTGTTTCCACAGAAATAGAAGCTGACAGTTCCACACACCAACACTCGGGTAACCAAGGCTACTGCTGCCGATATTCGCGTCTGTTAACTGGTGCACGAACAGTTTCTATCTTATAAGACTTGTATACCTATGTTAGACAACCCTCTTTCAGATGAACGGCTTCCAGTCGCCGGTGGGTCGCTTCCTGCCGCCGAATCGGCGGTCGCCCCCTTCGGGCGGCGGCGGCCGTCGCTCGGCCGACTTCCAACAACCGCAGAGCTCGGAGCAGAGCCGCACCAACCTCTACATTCGCAATCTGCCCACCACGACCACCGACCAGTCGCTGCGCGAACTCTGCGTCGGTCTGGGCCCAGTGAAAACCACGAAGGCGATTAAAGACAAAGACAGCGACTTATGCAAAGGTTGGCAAGAGTGAAGATCTGTACGCCTATGTAATTGAATTGAATACGTGGCACACACACACACACTGTAAGCTCAAATTAAGTGAAATTTGGTGTGGTTATTGGTACTGTTAAGCGAAGTAGTTGTGCAAAGTGTTAACGCGGTCGACTACTATACGCGCAAGTTATGAGTGCTCAAAGTGTGACACTGTGACACTCTGGCGCTTTGCAGGCTACGGCTTCGTGGACTTCGAGAACGAAGAGGACGCCAGGCAGGCTCTGGAGAAGTTGAGGTCTGACGGCATTACCGTCCAGATGGCCAAAGTGGGTGCCAAAGTACGTGACACGCTGCCACCGGCGCCTCTTCTTCCTTCCTTTCTTCTTTCCTTTTTCTATTGGTACAGCACTTTCTGGAGCACTGGATATTACAGTAGGGCTTTGCACTAAGAGATCTCTGACTCTCAGATAGAGGTCTCATAGTGATGAGTGACACCAGTGTTTCTGACTTCCCTCCGCTCTACCTTCCGCTTCACTGTCGCTAGCCAACCGTATAAGACGTTCTACAGTAACCCTCCACTGCGCTGCGCTCCTTTTCACCATCTACCCTCTCTTCTTCCCATCCCCACAGAAGCAGTGCCAGGACCAGACCAATCTCTACTTCGCCAACCTGCCCAAGGACTTCGACGAGACGAAGCTGGCCGACCTTCTAAAGGACTGTGGCCAGGTGATTTCTACGCGTATCATGAAGAAGCCGAAGGAGGGAGGGGCGCCCGGGGAGGAGGAGAGCAAGGGTGTCGGCTTCGCAAGACTGGTATCGCCCGACGACTGCCAGGAAGCCATCAGGCAGTTCAACGGGAAGTCCATCGAGTCGGCCGACGGTGGGTTACTTCTTGGAAAGGGGTGGGGTGGATTTGGGAGCGTATAAGTGGAACAACCCTGCGGCATCGCCAGGATAAGTGTGAGGAGCCAAAGTTTAGATAGGGATTGGGCGGGGGGGGGGGGCAGGGAAAACTGCCTTCAAAAGAAGCGCCGGGCGCAAAACTTTGTCATTTCAACCTTGAAGGGCAAACGTTTCATTGTTTTTGTATTTGTGTGTCGGACAAACTTCTATTGCTCCACAATGTGGGGGGCATTTGGGGGGGGGGGGGGGGGGTCCTTGCCCCCGCATCCTCCCCCTGTTAACGTCACTGAAACGGGCGCGATTCTGCCGAGTTTGCGCCTCTCGGATCTTCCCATATATCGCCGTTGTGTTCACTTACAGGCGAAGCCAGCGTGATCGAAGTAAAGCTGGCCGACTGTGGGAAGGCCAAGGTCTTCAACCGCCGTCCTCCCTCTGACGGCATGGGAAAGCCCAGGGGCTTCGTCGACCCCTATGGGGGACAGGCGACCGACAACCTGTGGTTCCCTTCAACCTATGTGCCGCAACAAGCGATGTACGACTCGCCCCCCTGTGTTTGGCGTCTCCCCCTTCCTTCGAAGCATACGTAACTGAACGAAGAACAAAAAAAAAACGTATTGCTCCCACAGCAGTTGTTGTCTCCTCCTCTGCTGATAGCGCAGTCCCCGCCGCCATCGGCGCCTTACACATGCGTGGGGGGAGGAAGAAAGCGCTATAAATACCAGCTTTCTTCCAGTGTTGCGCGAAGCGCGCGACAACGAAGGGCGAGCCCGTTCATTCGCGCAACGGCAGGTTAGGTCGCCTAGGCGTGCGCGCGCGCGTAAGGAAGGAGTACGCCCCTGCTCAGCCCACCTAACAGCTCTAAGCTCCCTTTTTCAAGGGCGCCGCTCGACTACAAAAAGAACTGTTCGTTCTCTGCTGCTACTCCGAGACAAAACGAGACGAAACAAGCCGCGACACACCCATGGATCGTCGCTGCGCCACCCCCTCCTGCTCCACCAATGGAACACGACTGTCGGCCGAGCGAAAAGGCCGCAAATATGAGGAAGTCTTCACAACTTCGAAGGAGAAGAATCCCGACGGTGGCGCTGGTTTTTCTGGCCATAATTGTGCTCGACTGCCTTGTCGCGACGGCGGGGAAGGCAACCCAGTCAAGAAGAAGTGGAAACCCAAAAGAGGCTGCCACAAAGTTGGTGAGTGCCACTACATCTGTTGCTCGATGCAGTTTCAACTGGGAGTAAGTCAGGTGGCCATTCTAAGATCAGCGTTCTTCCTTCAGACTTGTCCCCTCTTCCCCTGCGCCACCAATTCCTATAGTGTCAGCCTGACAGTAGCCTACTTAGACACATTCATAGGCGCACAACGTTTCAACTCGACAGGAAGTGCAGTGCAGCGTTGGATCTCTCGTTCATGTAAAGTCGCGTGGTCTGCGCCCCCCCCCCCCCCCCCTGAAGACTGGACGATCCCCTGCTTGCAGCGCACGAGAGGACGATACGGCGGGAGGGCTGCGAGGCGACTGAGGTCACGCTCAACGCCTGCAGGGGCCACTGTCTGTCCTGGTCGGTGCCCAGTCCAGAATCCATCCTCAGGGTCAATCCCAGACACGTGATAGCCTCCCACTCCTTCTGCTGCCGCATGGTCGAACACGAAGAGGTGGGGAGTGGATGTGTGCACAGTGTTATAAGAGAAGGTTTCAATGGAGTATGAGAAGCTCTGTGGTTGCAGATGATATCGATGTCTTGTTGTCGATAGAACGATGTTAGGTGCTCCGATTTTGCTTGCTTGAGTGCGCTAATCGTGAGTTTGTAATGGGTGAGGGGGAGTGACCTGTGCACAGTGTTAAAAGAGAAGTTTCAATGGACTATCAGAAGCTCTGTGGATACGGATGAAATCGATATGCCCACGTCATTGACACAACGTTGTTGCTCCGATTTTGCTTGAGTGTGCCAATCGTGAATTTATAAGGGGTGAGGGGGAGTGACGTCTGCACAGTGTTGAGAGAAGGTTTCAATGGACTATGAGAAGCTCTGTGGTTGCAGATGATATCGATGTTCCTTTGTTTGCTTGCTTGAGTGTGCCAATCGTGAGTTTAGAAGGAGTAAGGGGGGGGGGGGGGGGGGTGGAAGTGTGAAATGTTTGTGCGAAGAGAAGGTTTCAACTGAGTGTGAAAAGTTCGGTGGATATAGATGAAATCGATGAGCCAATGTTCTTGAAACAACGATATATATTAGGTGCTCCGAGAGTGTGCCAGTCATGAAATATAAGGGGTGAGAGGGATGGGTTAGAAAGTGATAAAAGATTAAGTCAAAACAAAGATTAAGTCAAGTCAAAACAAAGATTCTGATGGTACATAAGCTGTCGTGCTGCTGTATGTGTTCACGAAAGAATTGCTGCGCGTTTGAAAGGTTTACTGTGGATTTGCGTAAACGCAGAGGAGATTATAGATTAGGGAAGCGCTCACATCCACACAATCCGCGTCACTCTTTCCAGGTGACTGTCGTGATCGACTGCCAAGACGGCCCGAGGGAGTTGCCAATACCCAGCGCCACGAAGTGCGAATGCAACGCCTGCGGCGCTTCCGGCTGAATGAACTGAATTTATGGGCTGCCTACCGTCCTGCCTACACGCTTGGAACTGGTCAACAACCAACTCCTCAGCTTTAACCCTGTCTACGCTCCATACAGTATTTATTTCGTTGCGTCAGCTCAGCAGAAGAACATTGCCAGAAGTCCACGCGGCCGGTCGCCTTGCAGTGTGACGGAAACATGTATTGACTTTGTGAGTGATGCGCGATTATGATTGCCTACGCGTTTTGGGTCACAACTGGTGGTGTCTTCCTGTTGTATCGTGGTTTATTTTGATTGTTCTCCGAAGCGTGACGTTGTTTGGATTCATCGCAGTGATTCATTCGCCAGTGAAAGTCACGCAACCACCGGCTGTTCCATCAAAAGGCTCATTTTGGCAATTGCGCTGAAATTTTCGAGCGTATCGCATGGTCGTCTGTTCAACGGCACAGCGAAACTGATGCATTGTCAGAAAAAGTATTCGGATGTCGACGCGTCTGATACTACTGTAGACTGTCATTTTAGGGGTTTGTGGATCTCACCAGAAGGTAAAACTTGTCCTTCGCCAGTTGCAAAAGCCGCTCTACTACAGTATGTCATTATGTGAGCGACCTTTCCAATGAATGGTTCAGCAACTTGCCTTCTGGCACGGTTAGCAAACGATTAATAGTTGGAACTCATTCTCCATCGGCAGACATACAAGATGAGCAAGAGTACCCCAAGAGCACTACTCTGACATTCTCATGCATCTTCGTGACTACCCCACTCCGCTTCAACCTTTGCTGCAGAGGTTACAGGTCGCCTGACAGATCCTTACTCTCAAGGGCAGATAGTCGTGATAGATGATCCAGTTCAACAAGAAGGGTTACAGTGTCTCGCTAACTGCCTAGAATGGGCGAGCCGTGTCAGTGCGTTCTGGTCAACCATGCAACCCGTTCGTGTAAAGTCGCGTGGTCCGTGTCCCCTTCAAGACTGGACGATCGAACCTGCTTGCAGCGCACGAGAGGACGATACGGCGTGAGGGCTGCGAGGCGACTGAGGTCACGCTCAACGCCTGCAGAGGCCACTGTCTGTCCTGGTCGGTGCCCAGTCCAGAATCGGTCCTCAGGGTCAATCCCAGGCACGTGATAGCCTCCCACTCCTTCTGCTGCCGCATGGTCGAACACGAAGAGGTGGGGAGTGGATGTGTGGACAGTGTTATAAGAGAAGGTTTCAATGGAGTATGAGAAGCTCTGTGGTTACAGATGAAATCGATGGGCCAATGTTCTTGAAGCAACGTTGTTGCTCCGATTTTACTGTTTGTGTGTGTGCCAATCGTGAGTTCAGAAGGGGTGAGGGGGAGTGACGTGTGCACAGTACCGTGTTAAGAGAAGGTTTCAATGGAGTATGAGAAGCTCTGTGGAAACTGATGGAATCGATGGGCGTAGGTTCTTGATACAACGATGTTAGGTACTCCGATTTTGCTTGCTCGAGTGTGCCAATCATGAGTTTACAAGGGGTGAGGGGGAGTGGATGTGTGAAATGTCTGTGCGAAGAAGGTTTCAACAGAGTATGAGAAGTTGAGTGGATACAGATGAAATTGATGTGCCGAGGTTCTCGATACAACATTGTTGCTCAGATTTTGCTCGAGTGTGCTAATCATTAGTTTGGAAGGGGTGAGGGGGATGGGTTAGAAAGAATAGCTGCGCGTTTGAAAGGTTTACTGTGGATTTGCGTAAACGCAGAGGAGATTATATGTAGATTAGGGCAGCGTTCACATCCACACAATCCGCGTCACTCTTTCCAGGTGACTGTCGTGATCGACTGCCAAGACGGCCCGAGGGAGTTGCCAATACCCAGCGCCACGAAGTGCGAATGCAACGCCTGCGGCGCTTCCGGCTGAATGAACTGAATTTATGGGCTGCGCTACACACCTGCAACTGGAACTGGTCAACAACCAACTCCTCAGCTTTAACCCTGCCTACGCTCCATACGGTATTTATTGCGTTCCTTCCGGCAGCAGAAGGATATTGCTAGAAGTCCAAGCGACCGGTCGCCTTGCAGTGTGGCGGAAACATGTATTGACTTTGTGAGTGATGCGCGATTGTGATTACCTACATACCTACTCGGTTTGGGTCACAACTTGTGGTGTCTTTCCGTTGTATCGTGGTATTTTCATTGTTCTCCGAAGCGTGACGTTGTTTGGATTCATCGCAGTGAAAGTCGCGCAACCGGCTGTTTCAATAAAAGGCTCATTTTGGCAATTGCGCGGAAATTCGAACACGTCGCATGGTCGTCTGTTCAAGGGCACAGCGAAACTGATGCATTGTCAGAAGAAATATTCAGATGTCGACGCGTTGGATACTACTGTAGACTGTCATTTTAGGGGATTTGTAAATCTCACCAGAATGTTAAACTTGTCTTTCGCAAGTTGCAATAGCCGATCTATTATGTCATTATGTGAGCGACCTTTCCCATGAATGGTTTCAGCTACTTGCCTTCTTCTGGCACGGTTAGCAAACTATTAATATTGTAACACTTTTTTCGCCGCGCACCGAGATACCTTCTCTAGCGATGCGGTTTCTTTTCGCGAATTGCCCGTTGTCAGCTCTACAACTTTGTTTAAGATCGCTTCTTCCTGTCTTGTACCTGTCTTGCGCAATAAGTTGCTCTTCTGTCCAAAACCCGTTTTTCGAGCGATTTTTTTCGAAACTTTTTTTTCTTTCCGCGCGTGCTTAGCTCGCCAACGAGACACGATTCGGGGTCGGTCGCCGCAGCGATTGAAAGCCTAAAGTGTCCTCTATGAAACGCCGCAAGAACCGGCCCTCCACCCTGTACACACACCGACATCGAGATTCAAAAGCTGTCGCTAGTCGGCGACTAGGCGCCGACGGCCATTTTACAAACATGTCTGTGTAAAACGAACAAAAGCGAAATTCAAAAATCTGTGAGACAGAAAGTTGCCCAACCCATGGGTGATGCATACTGCCAAGTGGCGTCGAGGGGTTTAAAATTTTGAAGGCTGCGCACGGAGCGAGTTTGAAAATTCTACCATGCGCCGCCGCACGGGGAGAGAA
>JASAMZ010006074.1:0-34000 GCA_030248115.1 Linhomoeus sp. GSCO2_2 | reverse complement strand
CTAGCTGGGAGACACTTGACGTTGGAGCATTTCCATTTTCCTCCTTTAATTGAGGAATGTGTCCTAACTTCCAAAATCCTGGGGCGCGGAGTTCAAACTGTCCGACTCCAGGCATTGGTGCAGAGGTGCTAGGGTTGGCGTTGGCTGCAGCAAAGATCCCATATAAAGTTGTAAATGCCAGTGAATACGTGCGGACACCTACAATCGGTCAGCTCAACAGCACTACTGGAAAGTGGACTGTAATGCGTCGATACACGGTCCTGGGTGTTTCCTGTACATACTATCGCCCATCCCTGTTATTCTGATTGAAAGGTGCCTGTTGGAATCCTAAACTGGATTCCGCATATCTGTCATTATGCATGCAGAAACCAATTTGAGGATGCGCTATAAGCTGAAACTCTCACAGAAATGTATGTTAACAGTACACGGTGGCTTGTTCTAATTGTGTGCTAATTGCATTATGTAATTTCAGTAAGACACCTAATAGTACTGGCCACTATCTTTCTTATCTTATCTTATCTTACTCTGACTTTGCGGTGAACAAAGCAGCTTGGGAAGTGAAGGCCTAAACCACATCTTGACTGACTCAGGATTGTTTGGTTGTGCAGTTGTGCAGTGTAGCCATCTGTCCTCTATATAATCGTGATTCAATACTTTTGCTGTAGGCTCCGTTGGGCCTGGTGCAAAAACTGGAACAATAGACATTTCTGCAGAATCATTCACTTTTCCAACTGAGCTGAGGCTTGACTACTTCGATTTCGCCTATCCCATGCTGGGTGATGCTTCTTCATTTGTGATCGAGGTTTTATCTGGTTCTACTCCCTTACTCCCTCCTTCCTTCTAAATACACAACAGATGCTTGGGTTTAGCCCGTATTAATTTGGCTTTAGCCCATAGGAGATTTCAGATAGGTCTAAGGTCATCTGACATAGATCTGAAGCAGTTTGATGCTGTGCCCCTGCCAGTGGAGTAGTGATGGCAACTTGAAAACCGGGTAAGTACTTACCCGGTTTTACCCGGTTTTTTTAAACCGGGTATACTTACTTCGTACTTACCCGGTTTAGTTTTGCGTACCCGGTTTTACTTTTACCCGGTTTTTTGCCGCGTTTACTTACCTGGTTTCAGGCCGAAAACCGGGTACCTGGTTTACTTACCCACTACCAACACTTGGGTAAGAAACCGGGTAAACAGTTGTAATTTTGCACTTATGCTCAAGCTACGTTGCCTGTTGAGCGCGCAAAGTAAAATTGCAACATTTCTTGTTGAATAAATTTCACGTCGCAGTCCTATATTCATCAACTCAGAATAAATTGACAGTATGTGAAGTATTAACGAAGAAGACTCCAATTCTTGGTGAGAATCTGCACCACCAAACATGAAACAATAAGGTCAATGAATGATTCAGTGATGAAAATACCGTCGTCATCTCCGTACATAGTTAGTGTGCCACTTAAGTGCCTCTGGAAGTTTTGTATTCTGGGTAGTATCGACACTGCCTCGTCTGCTTCAGTTGACGTTATTGCTTCATTTGACGAACCACAAATTTGGCTCATAAATTTGCGCTGGTGAATGCAAAGTGTTGTATGACTTCTGGAAGAACATAGGTGTCAACACAACGCAATAATTTTGGCTTTCTGATGTGCAGAAATCGAGATTTCTACTTGAGTTTACTTACCCGGTTTACCCGGTTTTATGTCCAAATACTTACCAGGTTTTCGAAAAACTGGGTATACTTACTTGTACTTACCCGGTTTTCAAATTTCAGATTTTACTTACTTTTACTTACCCGGTTTTAAAATTCTCAAAGTTGCCATCACTACAGTGGAGGCAGTGCCTGCGAATACACTTTGGAGTCTCACAACGACAACTTTGTCATGAATGGTGACACTGTAAAGTGCTTTTGGCGCGAAATCAAACGTCAATCACAGCGTGTGGTGCCTTCTGTCCAATAGGACATTTCAGATTGATCTCAAGCCATTCGACCCTGTGCCCCTGCCAGTGCCTACATTTAGGCTCGCACCAGTTCCCGTGCCTGTAAATACACAATAGACACTTGGGTTTAGCCCGTAGGCATTTGGGTTTAGCGTGTAGGAGATTTCAGATGGATCTAAAGACATTTGACATAGATCCAAAGCAGTTTGATACTGTGCCCCTGCCAGTGCATGCAGTGCCTGCGAATACACTTTGGAGTCTCACAACGACAACTCTGTCATGAATGGTGACACTGTAAAGTGCTTTTGGCGCGAAATCAAACGTCAATCGCAGCGAGTGGCGCCTTCTGTGGTCAGAATGTACTGGCGCAGCCGATATTTGTGAAATATTGTGGAATTTAGTCATCGGCCAAAGTCCACAATAGGAGGTGCAAAACTACATGTCACGACGGTCAGTTTAAGCTATAGATCATCGCGATCCGTCAACTGTAGCTAGAGTTATCGTGTTAACAGACAAACAGACAAACAGACTCTATGCCGCTTAGTATATAGGAGGTCTAGTGATAGTCACACTCATTCTAGGTACCTAGGTACATACAGTGGGCATCGCTCGATTTTCAACTTCTTCAGCACAGAACGACCAATCAAAGAGAAAATGGAGAAGGTGTTCTTCCAAGCGGTCGATTGTCGAGTGTAAAACGAGTTCGGCGCACAGCAACACAAATCTAACTGAGCACCCAAGAATGAGAAGCAGCAAGGAGCCGCTCAAGTGGAGAAGGCTTAGTGGAAACTTTCCACTTCCCGGTGTGTGCCGGTTCTGAGGGCACGTTTTGGTCTTGGCTCGCTGGCGATTTTCCAACTGAAGACACAAACAATTATTGAATCTTTCCAATGGAAGGATGAAGAGGGGGAGAGCGATGCGACGGATGGGGTCATCACAGGAAAGGGCACCGCACCACACGTCCAGCTCCATTGCCTTTCATTGCCTCAACTGCCTTTCCTCTATACTTATCTCTCACTCACCACTTCAGCATATCCTCTAAGATTGCTAATCATTTTGTCCATTTTGCTCTTCATCTCTGCAGGCAGTTCTTTCCTTCGAACATAACGTGAGGTCAGATATGCACTTGTGGTAAACTCTGGTATATGTAGAGACACTAGCTCGCACACATTAGGGGTGTTGGCGAATTCAGCCAGATCGCTCAGATGGGCCACCAAGTCCCCGGCATTGAGAGACAGAGCTAGATCAATCTGTCTGACTGGTCCCACTACGGGTGGATTGTTGGACATTGCTTCCTTGAGAGCTCTGCAAACTGGTTTTGCGACGCTGCACCACAAGAACATTCTAGCGAGAACAAAGCTCCCACAGACCTGTATTCATAGACGTCAGAATTGTTGACCTTGTCAAAGAAGGATTGTTCCATGTCCGGCGTGAGCATAGAGGCCTTGCCATTCTGAAGCTTGGAGATCAATTCTGCAAAGCTGCCAATGGGAGCTGGACCCTCGTAAAAGAGCAGTTTACTGAGAAGCATGGATTGGTATAAATTTAGAGCGTGTAAAAGCAAGAAGCCAAGCATTGCTGTTGGTATCTTTGCAGCCTGGCCGCCATAGTGGCGTGACCTTTCCACTGGGCTTGTCAAGCAATGCACTCTATTGATTATCACCAGCAGTACGAATAGGAGTGTTCCAAGCAAGTAGAAGGAGGGAGTTAAGGGAGTTAGAACCAGTGAAGCCGATGTCAGACCATCCAATTGAGGCTTCTTCATCACAAATGAAGAAGCATCACCCAGCATGGGATAGGCGAAATCGAAGTAGTCAAGCCTCAGCTCAGTTGGAAAAGTGAATGATTCTGCAGAAATGTCTATTGTTCCATTTTGCACCAGGCCCAACAGACCTATACAGCAAAAGTATTGAATCACGATTATATCAAGGACAGATGGCTACACTGCACAACTGCACAACCAAACAAATTGTGATCAGTCAAGATGTGGTTTAGGCTTAGCACTCCAAGCTGCTTCTCACCGCAAAGATAAGATAAGATAAGATAAGATAAGAAAGATAAGCGCAGTACTGTAATGTACTGTACTGAAATTACATCATGGGATTCACACCACCAGATTACAGAACAAGCAGCCATGCTGTCCTCAGAGCGCTACGTTTGTCAGGAGTTTTTCCATTATAACGCGTGGTCAAATTGGTTTCTGCATGCATAATGTTGGCAATGTCAGAATGCAGTTTAGGGTCTTCCCAACCAGGCGCCTTCAATCAGAATAACAGGGATGGGCGATAGTATGTACAGGAAACACCCAGGACCGTGTATCAACACATACCAGTCCACTTTCCAGTAGTGCTGTTGAGCTGACCGATTGTAGGTGTCCGCACGTATTCACTGGCATTTACAACTTTATATGGGATCTTTGCTGCAGCCAACGCCAACCCTAGCACCTCTGCACCAATGCCTGGAGTCGGACAGTTTGAACTCCGCGCCAGATTTTTGGAAGTTAGGACACATTCCTCAATTAAAGGAGGAAATGGAAATGCTCCAACATTCAATGTCTCCCAGCCCATGGTGTGCGTTGACTAATTTCACTGCAGCACACTGAGTTATATGTACATAATCTTCCTGCACTGCAGCACACTGAGTTATATGTACATCTGAGCTACATAGACAGCTAAACTAAAGCTGCCACCTGCCGCAAAGCCAACCATTGTAGAATTGAGAAGGGCGAAAAGGTGTAGTTCGACCCTTTTAATGATTTGTTTACTTTGTGGATGTTGGGTAGGGAGGGGGTGGGGAACAGCTGTCTGATAAGGTGGTTTTGTATGTCAGCTGCTGCACTAACTACTCTCTGAGTGGTTGTTTCTGGCAGGTGCATGCAAAACACGTACCTTCCAGTGCATGCAGGTACCTACAGTAGTAGTACATGTATCTGGACTGATATGTAGCCAAGTCCATCTATCAAACTGCACCTATCGCAGACCAACCAAATGTCAATCACGTCATCGATAGTATCGGTAGAGTTCAGCGGCTAGTGACAAAACTCCAGCAAAGCAGCCAATGAACAGAAACACTAAGGCTCCACCCAGATGTGTCACACCCAAAGCAATCGTTTTTGCAGTCGCTTGCCCGCTGTTGCACTCCTGGGACTTGGCTAGCTGTCGGTTCTCCAACTGAAAAGCAAAATATGGCTTCTGGAAAATGACATTTACTTCATGTTAACAGCCTGTCCATCAACGCTCCCGCAATCTACGTGCCCCCCCCCCCCCCTCAACTCGGTCTTTCATACCATCGCCCTTTATCAAGTGTTCATTTGCTCACCACTTCTGCAAATCCCCGTAGCTGACTAATCATCTTATCCATCGTTCTCCGCTCATAATGTGATAGTTCCTTCCTTCGGACATATCGTTGTGTCAAATAAGTGCTCCTAGTGAACTCTGGAATTGGTAGTGACACAAGATCGCATACATAGGGACTGTTTCCAAGCTCGACCAAAGCGTGGAGATCAGCCACCAGTCTTCTACCACTTTGCGCAATTACCCTGTCAAATTGCCTTCCAGGCTCAACCACGGGTGGATTTCTTGAGAAAGCTCCTCTGAGAGCCCTGTTGAGTTTGAGAGCAGTTGAACCTCATGCTACAGCATACGCACCAGAACCTAATGATAAAGCAACCTGTAGTCATCGAGTTCGGAGTTGTTGACTTTGTCGAAGAAGGCCTGTTCCATATCCGGAGTCAGCAGTGACACCTCTCCTCTACTCAGCTGACTAACAAGTTCTGTAAACGAGCTGATTGGCGCAGGGATTTCTGGAAACAGCAACATGCCAAGGAGCATTGTTTGATAGAGGTTCAAGGCTAACAAAGCCAGCAATCCAAGTAGCACTTTCGGCAACGTTGCTTTGGTTTTATCACTTTGTTTTTGAATTCCCATCAAGCTTCCAAATGAATGAAGTTTGTTTAGAATCATTAGCAAAAGACCCAAGAGCACGCCAGACATGTAGACTGAAGGTGTGAATGGTGAGAGAATGAGTGAGGCTGATGTTTGGGCATCTATTTGTGGTTTCTTCATGACAAATGAAGATGCATCGCCCAACACAGGGTAGGCATAGTCAAAGTAGCCAAGTCTCAGCTCAGTAACTGTCGTGAAGCATAGTGAAGATATGTCAATGGTGCCGTTTTGCACCAGACCCAAGACACCTGAATTTATTAATCAATTTATTCACGGTTGGGTAGGTACTCTACAAACAGACCAAAAGGACTAACGCACTTTCTTATTATTGTGATGAAATACAAAGTACAAAATACAAAATACAAAGCTCAACCTTGCTCTTGCCCACGGTGAAACACCATGTGTCTTAGACCTAGTCGTACACTCTGCCCTGAAGTTGGCTTTTAATCCAGCAATAAGGTGTAGAGATTGAACATCTTGACAGCGCAGCATTAATACTACGACTCTGACCCTTCTGTCTCACTCACCATTCCAAATTCCAGTGGATGTATTCAGCTGTCCAATGGAGGGTGGATGGAGTAGCATTTCAGCGTCTACTACTTCATAAGCAATTCCGGCCAACTCCAAAGCCATCCCGAGCACCTCAGCCGCGATTCCAGGTTCTGGACAGTCCTTGCTCCGAGCCAGTCTCTTTGTCTTCGCCACGCAACTCCCGATCAGTGGCGTGAAGTTGACCACTCCAACTTTTAATGGTGCTGGAGACACCTCCATTTTGTGGGAGCTTAGTGGAGGAAACAACCTTGCCGTCAGGGGAGCTTTGTTGAGTAAGGCTCTACCAGCTCTACTGTTCTCACTGATTAAACAAAGACACTTGAGCCTCGCTCAGCGTGTGTGGCGCTTAATTGGATTACAATGCAAGCAGGATGTTATGCTTCGGCAAGCAATATGAGTTGCTTAGCCTTCCTATTCATTTCACTTCGTCCGGCTGTGACAGAAGGGGAGAGGTGCGATCCGAGTTCCGAGTTTACGCCCAGCCATAATGCGTGCTTCAATCACAATGCAGTCAGCGTACATTGGCACGCCTCACGTACATGCACACCCTTGTGCTACCGATCAGTCAGCATTGTCAGTGCACTGTATGGATAGGTACAGTACCTAGCGGGCGGTTTGGTACGCTGCCTTCGTTCAGCAGTTCAGCTATGTATCTAAACACCATGTCGACGATATCGCAGGCATTCAACGCCCAGTGACAGAATTCCAGCGCAGCAACCGATGGCGAGAAGTAGCATTGCGCCACCCAGATGCGCCAGACCGAGTGCAATCGTCCGCGTTGCTGCCTGCTCCTTAGGACGGCACCTCTGCGACTTGGCTAGCAGCCGATTCTCCATTTGAAATGTGAAGTCCAAAAGACGACTGTCCAGCTAGATATTCACTAGACACTATGAATTCTGAATCCGAATAACTCCAGATTCGGGCAGGACATTAGTCAGTAGGTATCAACAGTGTTAAAGCCTGCCTGCCTGCTTGCCTGCCTCTGTAGAATTGCATAACATTTGCTCACCACTTCTGCAAATCCCCTTAGGCGGTTAATCATTTTGTCCATTGTCCTCGTCACGTTGTGTGGCAGTTCTTTCCTTCTGACATATCGGGATGTCAAGTAAATGCTTCTTGTAAACTCTGGAATTGGCAGTGAGACCAATTCGCACGCATGGGGACTGCTTCCAAGCTCTATCAAAGGGTTGAGGTCAGCCACTAGTTTTCTATTAGTTTCCACCATTGCTCTGTCAAACTGTCTTTCCGGCACAACCACAGGTGGATTCCTTGAGAAAGCAGCTCTGAGGGCCCTGTGGTGTGAAGTTTGAGCGCCTTTAAACCGACATTATTCCCATTCACAAAATTCGCTTCATCGCAAAAACATGATGAAAACAACCTGTAGTGATCGCCTTCCGAGTTGTTGACTCTGTCGAAGAAAGCCTGTTCCATATTTGGGGTTAGCATGGACACCTCTCCACTACTTAACTGGTCAATGAATTCTGTAAAGCTGCTGATTGTTGCAGGCACCTCGGGAAACAGCAATTTGCCAAGCAGCATCGCTTGATATAGGTTCAGGGCTAACAAGAGCAGCAACCCATAGAGAATTGTTGGCAGTTTTATCTTATCACTATCATCTTGATGCACTTGTTGAATTCCCAGCAACCTTGCAATCGAGTGATGTTTGTTTATGACTATCAGAAGAAGACCCAAGAACAATCCAAAGATGTAGACCAAATGTGTGAATGGTGAGAGAATGAGTGAGGCTGATGTTAGAACATTGATTTGTGGCTTCTTCATGACAAATGAAGATGTATCGCCCAATATGGGATAAGCAAAGTCAAAGTAATCGAGTCGCAGCTCAGTAGGACTGGTGAATGAGTCGGCCAAAATATCTATAGTCCTATTCTGCATCAGCCCCAGTGCACCTGAATATACTGAGTGGCAGTTTGAATATTGACAGTAATGGAAAGATTGGAATGCCTCTTTCTGACACGTTTCATGAGCCTCAATATGTTGTCTGTGTTTGCAGAGAGCAAATTGGTGGAATTTCAGGTCAAGGCTCCAATGAGAGAGCATGGCAAACTACTTGTAAGAGGAGTTCTAGTGCAGTGTTACATAGTTAGCAAACCTCGTTCCTACAGTAAAGAACTAAACGTCACAACAACTGTAGCTAATCCTGTCTAACTGCAAACATGTAGGTACCACAATATCACACTCCAAGAACATCTATGTACCACTCCACAATCCAGTATTACTAATGAGCTGGCCAATGGATGTATGTAGTGTGCAGGAGTTTGCGGATGTCAACAACTTCATATGGGATGCCTGACTTGTCCAATGCCAGCCCAAGCACTTCTGCAGCTAATCCAGGTTCTAGACACTTTGGACTGCGTGACAGAGTTCCAGAAGTCAGGATGCACTCTTCAATCAATGGTGCAAATGGGTAAGCACCTACTTTTGTGGATGCCAGCTCATAGCCGATTGTCATCTTACATTTTTTTATTATATTGCATTACGAATAACTTATGTTTGTGAAGACCGTGGTGAAGAACTTTACTTCAGAAAGCTGAGCCAACACTCAAGAAAACGAAGTGGAAGTGGATCAAGAAGTTCGACCGCGTTTTCCAACGATCTGTTTGCTTGTCTGGCTGCTTCTCTGTCAACTTGCCTGTGCCTAGGTACTGCTAATTTCTTTTCAAACAAGAATAATAAATTAGTTTTCGAACAGGCAAATCTTTTGTCTACCTATTCTCTTAGGTTTGCTCGTCTTGCAGAGTCTGTCTTACAGGCTAAGCTTTCCGATCAACAAGAACATTCGGATTAACAAATGCCATCCTAAACCAGAATCACAGGTAGGTAGGTACATAATATGTAGTGTGTCTAATTAGTGGGTGTAGACATCACCCAATGCGCATGCGCCCAAGAAATGTGCGGAAAACACTAATTTCCCGAATTGCGCGTCCTCACCGCTCCAAATTCCAGTGGATCGATTGAGCTGTCCGACAGAAAGAGGGTCAAGCAACTCTTCAATGTTGACGACCTCATAAGCGATGCCAGCCAGCTCCAAGGCCTGTCCTAGAACCGCAGACGCGAGGCCCGGATTCTGACAGTCCGCGCTGCGTGTCAATCTCATTGTAGTCAGAACGCAACTGTCTATCATGGGAGGAAATGTGAAAACGCCCACTTTGAGTGCAGTGGCCTCTTCCATTGTACGGTGTGAAAGTGACTGAGAGAAGAAAGATGAGGTTTCAGAAATGCGTCGGGCGCAGAGTACACAAAGCCTTGAGTAGAGCACCCAACTGGCAAGCAAGGAGGGCAACTTGATCTGTGCATCACCCTGTGTCAATTGAACAATTTCCGCATGATGCATTCAGCAGAATGTACAGGCGACAATCAATCATTTTAGCTTCCCACAGCTGCATGCTTTGGTGATTATTTACGTAGCTGCATAACCGTTCAGTCTAAGTGCGTTGGCACTTGGCATTGAATGCGTCCACGTTGTTAACTTGAGGCAATTCCAAACGTACTCCAGACTATGCAAATCAGCAACCCTATGCTGCTCGTCTATTCCGTCCATTTGTCTAATTGAGCTCTTGCTTACAATTTAGCGGTACAGATTGTTAGGCTCCTTGTACCCAGGAACAATCGACAAGACTGTTCGCATTGTAGTCGGCAGCACGGCACGTCACACACATGCGATTGTTCTCTGGTTAGTGACCATACGCGCTCCCTGCTACAAACTAAGTAGGGTATGTAGAAAGCGTAATTGTGTGGAATGCACGGCACGAAACCGTTAGAGTTATATGAATTCTGAGCTTTCAGATCCTATGTCTCTCCCGGTGGCACTACCTCTTAACACTGTCAGAAATACGAAACACGCACAATGTACAAACATGTGCAGCCGTCTTTTGGACCGACAGATCAGCAAGCGTTGTCAGTGCACTGAATGCATACTTGGATGGCAGTCTGGAAGTTTAGAACGCTGCTTTCGTTCAGCAGTTCAGGTATGGCCACCGTATGTCGTACATGCCGCCTCCACATGTCGGTGTCAGGCATTCAACGCCCAGTGACAGAATTCCAACGCAGTAACCGATAACGAGAAGGAGCATTGCACCACCCAGATTTGCCACACCCAGTGAAGTCGTCCGCGTTTCTGCCTGCTCGCTAGGACGGCACCTCTGCGACTTAGCTAGCAGACGATCCTCCAGCAGAAATGCGAGCCGAAATGATCCAGCAGAAATGCAAGTCGAGAAAAACAATTGTTATGAACTGCGCAGCCAGATGTTCACTGGACACTATGAATATTGAATCTGATTACTTCCGGATTTGGGAAGGACATTGGGACGCATAAACAAAATGTCAAACGGTGGATCTGCCTGCCTGCCTGCCTGCCTGCCTGCCTGCCTGCCTGCCTGCCTGCCTGCCTGCCTGCCTGCCTGCCTGCCTGCCTGCCTACCTGCCTGCCTGCCTGCCTGCCTGCCTGCCTGCCTGCCTGCCTGTCTGCCTGCCTGCCTCCCTCCCTCCCTCCCTCCCTCCCTGCCTGCCTGCCTGCCTGCCTGCCTGCCTGCCTGCCTGCCTCCTTGCCTCCCTCCCTGCCTCCCTCCCTCCCTCCCTCCCTCCCTCCCTCCCTCCCTCCCTCCCTCCCTCCCTCCCTCCCTCCCTCCCTCCCTCCCTCCCTCCCTCCCTCCCTCCCTCCCTCCCTCCCTCCCTCCCTCCCTCCCTCCCTCCCTCCCTCCCTCCCTCCCTCCCTCCCTCCCTCCCTCCCTCCCTCCCTCCCTCCCTCCCTCCCTCCCTCCCTCCCTCCCTCCCTCCCTCCCTCCCTCCCTCCCTCCCTCCCTCCCTCCCTCCCTCCCTCCCTCCCTGCCTGCCTGCCTGCCTGCCTGCCTGCTTGCACGCACGCTAATCCGCTCGACCACCTGCCCACTGCTTACGGGATCGCCTGCCTGTCTCTGAACAAGTGTTATGATCTAAGCAATCTATATTTTGCTCACCACTTCTGCAAATCCTCTTAGTCGGTTAATCATCTTGTCCAACGTCCTTGTCACGTTACGTGGCAGTTCCTTCCTTCTGACGTATCGGGATGTCAAATAAATGCTTCTTGTGAATTCTGGAATTGGCAGTGACACCAATTCGCACACATAGGGACTGTTCCCAAGATCTATCAGAGGGTTGAGGTCTGCCACTAATTTTCTACTGCTTTGCACAATCACTCTGTCGAAGTCTCTTCCAGGCACAACCACAGGTGGATTTCTTGAGAAAGCACCTCTGAGAGCCCTGTGTTGCATTTGTCACTAACTATTTGACACTAATTTCATTCAACATGTAACTGCCACATCACAAAATAATAGGTAAAGAAACCTGTAGTGATCTCCTTCCGAGTTGTTGACTCTGTCGAAGAAAGCCTGTTCCATGTTTGGGGTCAGCATGGACACCTCTCCACTACTTAACTGGGCAATGAACTCTGTGAAGCTGCTGATTGGTGCTGGAACCTCGGGAAAGAGTAACTTGCCAAGCAGCATCGTTTGATAGAGGTTCAGGGCAAACAAAAGCAGCAACCCATAGAGAATTGTCGGTAGTTTTGTTTCATCACTAGCGTCTTGCTGCACTTGTTGAATTCCCAGCAACCTTCCAAACAAATGATATTTGTTTATGGCTATCAGAAGAAGACCCAAGAACACTCCAAACATGTAGACCAATGGCGTGAAAGGTGAGAGAATAAGTGAGGCTGGTGTTAGGGCACTGATTTGTGGCTTCTTCATGACAAAGGATGACGTGTCTCCTAATATTGGATAAGCAAAGTCAAAATAATCAAGTCGCAGCTCAGTAGGACTTGTGAATGAGTCAGCCATAATGTCTATGGTGCCATTCTGCATCAACCCCAATATACCTGAAAATATTGATTGGCAATTTGGATTCTGACAGCAATGGAAACTTTGGAATATCCATTTATGGCACATGTCATGATTCGTCAGCCCAAACTGCTTTCTCTGTTTGCGTAATGCAATTAGCCTTCAGGGGCCAGAAAGGCTTCATTGAATGAGCACAGGTTACTATAAGGAGTCTTTGCTTCAGTGCAGTTGGCAACAATCGTTTCTACCATGAACTGACTAAACACACCAAGTGCAGCCAATCTGGTCTAACTGCAAAGATGTAGCATGCACCACTACAATGTCACACTAAACTACATACCACTCCACACTCCAGAAGTACGGCTGAGCTGGCCAATGGATACGGTGTGCAGGTGTTTACTGATGTCAATAACTTCATATGGGATCCCTGATTTATCCAAAGCCAGCCCAAGCACTTCAGCAGCTATTCCAGGTTTTAGGCATTTTGGGTTGCGTGACAGAGTTCCAGAAATCAGGACGCAGTCTTCAATCAGTGATGGAAGTGGGTCAATTCCTACTTTTAGTGGACGAAACCTCATAGCCGGTCGTCGAGTTATGTTTTTTTCGCCGCGCCTCAGCGCGGCGAGGTGTATATATACGGATGACAATGTGTGTGTGTGTGTGTGTGTGTGTCTGTGTGTCTGTGTGTCTGTGTGTGTGTGTGTGTTTCCGTCGCACCGAAGTAAAGTCAGTGACATATGCGGTCAAGTAGAGTCGGTGTCGCTGAGTACGGATCCGATGTCCGTTTCTGTTGCAAATTTCGCATTTTCGAGATATTCGCAATTAAAATTCGAAAATCTCAAAAATCGACTTTTTCGTCTGATGCGCTAGCCGCGAAATTTCTTCAGAAATGAAAGGAGCATGGACCGCGGATAATTTGTAACACAAAAGAAATTTTTTGCAAATGTGGAATTTAATAGAAATGCGCGATTATTTGTCAAAACTGCATAAATTGACTAAAATACAACGTTATTTATTGTCGAATGTGAATGCAGAAATGGAAAGGTCGTATGCCAATAAGGATTTGTGACATAGTTTTGCAGTTTTTAAAAATTACAATTTCGAGATATTTACAATCAAAATACGGAATTGTCGAAAATCGACTTTTTCACCTGATGATATAGCGGCGAAAGTTCTTCAGAAATGGAAAGAGTATAGACTGCGGATAATTTGTAATGCAAGAGACTTTTTTTGCAGATATGGAATTTAATAGAAATGCGTGATTATTTCTCAAAATTCCATAAATCAACAAAATAGAACATCGTTTTTTGACGAATTTGAACGCAGAAATGGTAAGGCCGTATGCCAATAAGAATTTGTGACATAGTTTTGCAGTTTTAATAAATTCCAATTTCGAGATATCTAGAATTAAAATTTAAAAAAATGCTAAATTTGAGATTTTCGTCTGATGGCCAGAACATCTGTTTATTGATGAATGTGCGCTCGGAAGTAGAAATGCGTACGCTGAACACGGGAATTCGCTCGCACCAAACTTTTGGCAAGTTTTTTTGTTGGATGTGACGTTTTCACACAAGTAGGAAACATCAGATAAACGGCGTCGTATCATTCCGATAACATATAGCGAACGCGGCGATATCACTGAGCTTCAGATCAGCTGTACAGACAACCGTATCGTGGGGATAGCTGCACTTGGCATTAAGGTACACATTCTCAAGACACTTTCTCCAGATGCGGCTAACGATGTGTACAAAGTTCACTATACTGTTCACCAAAAATTTGACAGACACAAAGCATAGGTTGAACTTTTTACACACACAGCTTGTTCGCCCGCCTCAGCCGGGCGACACCCTAGGAGAGCTCGGCGTGCGTGCGTGCGTGCGTGCGTGCGTGCGTCCGTTACGCTCCTGGATCTCGACGTTGGAAAGTCGTAGAGAGACGATCTTGGGCTCTACGGATAGGTCTCGTCTTACTGATCGGGTCGCTTGGTATGGGTCGAGACTCAAAAATTTGAATTTCGCGAGTTACAGTAACCCAAAGGTCCGAAAACGGAAAACGGCTCTAACTCGCTCGTCTTACGTCGTAGAGCGGCGATCGACACGTCAGATGAAAGCTCTCGACGTACTCTTTCAGGCGGCTGCAAACGTTTTTCTAATTACGCAAACACGCACCATGGAAAACGCGATTCTCGAAATCTTAACACTAAAATCGCTCTAACTCGCTCAGTTTGTGTCGTAGAGAGACGATCTCGAGGTCAGTGGATAGCTCCCGACTCGCTGATCATTTGTTCTCCCATTGGTCGAAACTCAAAAATTTGAATTTCGCGAGCTACAGTAACCCAAAAGTCCGAAATCGCAAAACGGCTCTAACTCGCTCGTCTTACGTCGTAGAGCGGCGATCGACACGTCAGGTAAAAGCTCTCGACGTGTTCTTTCTTGCAGCAGCAACAATTTTTAACATTACGCAAACACGCACCACGGGAAACGCCATTCTCGAGATTCGAACGCTAAAATCGCTCTAACTCGCTCAATTTGCGTCGTAGAGAGACAATCTCGAGCTCAGTGGATAGCTCACGACTCACGGATTATTTGCGAAACTTGAAGATTTGAATTTCATGAGTTACAATAACCCGAAGGTGCAAAAGCTCAAAACGGCTCTAACTCGCTCGTGTTACGTCGTAGAGCGGTAGTCGGCACGTCAATTTTAAGCTCTCGCCGTGCTCTTTCATGTGTCAGCAAACATTTTGTAATTGACTAAAACACGCATCACAGAAACAATAGTTCTGAGTTTTACTCTGGAACTTTCTGAATTGCTCATGTTGCGATTACAGCGACACTCGGCACGTCATTCCAAGGCTCGCTACGTACTACACAAGAAAAATCAACTTCGTTTGCTCCATGGACAGAAGTACGACACGGCTTGATTGCTCATAGTGCGTTCTTTTGTGCTCTGTCATATGTTTGTCAAAACTTTGACAAATTTTTGTCACTTTTTTAAAAGCGTTGCTCGAAAGAGGGATCTTCTTGCTCTAAAAACCAAATCCCGGGCGAAACAATATTGCTAAGCAATACCCTCTTGCGAAGGGGGAGCTCGTGAAGCGGAGCAATACGGGCGATGAGCTCTCGCACTCTCTGCAGAAAGAACGCAACTCTATGCAGTGTCAGTCAGAATACAAACTCAACTTTTTAATACCGGAGCTTGTTCAATATATTACATTACGATGTATTACATGCAATAACGACTAACCTAGGAATCTTCAAGTCTGCAAGTACAGTGCTGAAGAAGTGTTCTCAGCAGGCTAAGCCCACACTTGCAAGAAAACGGAGTGTGCCGAGAAATTTGACCGCGTTTCCTAACGATCTGTTTGCTTGACTATTCATTTCTCTGCTACCTTGCTAGTGCCTACTGCCAAACACCAGTTTCTTTCCAAACAAGAATAGCAAGTCATTTATTGCGAAACTGGCTACTCTTGTGCCTATTCCCTCAGCATTGCTTGTCCTGCGGAGTCTACTGTGCCGGGCAAATCTTGGGCCTTTTGAATTGACAAGTGCCCACCTTCCAGCACCTTCCTGCACCATCCTGCACCTTCCAGCGCGCCCTCAAGGGTTAGGGTAGGTGGACGAAGCGAAAAATGTATGGCATCAGTGTGCCCAATCAGTGGGTGCGCAGCTACCACCCTATGCCTACATGCGAAAGCATATGGACAACGTTGAATTCTCTTGAATCGTTGGTCCTTCCTCACCACTCCAAATCCCAATGGATCGATTGAGCAGTCCGATGGAAAGTGGATCAAGCAACTCTTCAACGTTGACGACCTCGTAAGCAATTTCAGCCAGCTCCAGGGCCAGTCCTAGAACTGCAGACGCGAGGCCCGGATTCTGACAGTCCGCGCTGCGTGTCAGTCTCTTTGTAGTCAGTACGCAACTCTCTATCATAGGAGGAAATGTTAAAACGCCAACTTTGATTGGAGATGCTTCTTCCATTTTCTGTCGTGGAGTGGAAGTGACTGAGAGGTGCTACATTGTACGGTACAGGAATGGGCTGCTTGTGCAGAATCGTGTGCTCAACTTCCTGAGCGCCGATGAACAAACAAGAACACGAAACTCGATCTGCCTGCGTTTATGCGTGTCGGACTATGTCAATTGAGCAATTCACACTCCCGCAAGAGGCACAGGGTAAAACGCAGTCTCGACGTCCCAACCGTTTCAATGTCACTCTAAACATACCACAGATCATAAACTGAGAGGAAACTGTTCCGCACTTAAAATCGTGTGTCCAACGAACACGTCTTGCTTCTTCTACACAACCCACCTAACACGGCAAAAATTTCTCTAAGAAAGGGATGACCGGTTGATCCTATTCTACCTACGAATCGGTACATGCAAGCAAGGCAGATAAAAGTGTGTTTGTAAAAGTATTTGTATTTGATTTGTTAGCTGCACGTCCGTCCAGTGTCGTTGACTTCTCAGCAAACGACGCGAGGACATTTTAAACGTACTCCAGAGGTGAATCAGCAGCCCAGCACGAGCGCTTCTCTGTCTATTTAATCTGGCCATTTAGCTAAATGAAGTGCATCGTCTGACGTTAGCAGACCAATCAACGATCAAATCAACAAAAGTGCCACAAATTGGTCACACTGGAGCGTTGCGCCGCAGTTCGATCATGCGAAAGCACAGCATAAGGACTCTTTGAACCAATTCGCTAGAAATACACCTGCACTTCGACAGTAATTTTCGCCAAAATGGGCGCGAAATTTGAGCGTTTCTTCGGCGAGTCCACGATTCACGGTCTCTCCAATCTGGAAAAGACCTCCGGATTCCAGAAAGCATTCTGGATTGTGACTGTAGTTGCGTGTCTCTGTGGCGCAGTGTATGGCACTCACTCAGTGCTGCTGAACTTTTGGAACAGCCCAATATTGACAACTTTTGATGTTACGGCGGCTTACAAGATGGACTTTCCAAAGGTACATACCATGGAATGGTAGTTTGTACGTGTTTCTTTACTTCTCAATGTGCATATTTGTTCATTCACTATTTATTGCAGATTACTCTGTGTCTGGAGGAGATTGTGAACAAGACAAAGTTGGAGCGGTCACAGTTACACCCATACCTAGCCAACCTGCTGAAATACCAGCAGCCAAGACCCTCTTTTAATATGCTTAACGAAGTCGTTTCTCCTGGGGAACATTCGACTGGCTACGCTCCAGCACTACCACTATTCAAAGTTGTAAGTTGAGCACATATGTACAGCTTCAGTGTACATTGTAGAGCAGTGTCATTGCTGTTAACGATCATTCTAATGCAATCAACCTTACAAAACACATTTGTATATTTGAGGCCATACAACCAACCAACGAGTCGGCATATGCGGTGTTCAAAGCTTTACTCAAAGAGTTTGGACCCAAGGGAGTCCCAGAAGCCATACTCAAACTTCAGTTTGATGCTCAGTTTGAAAAACCAATGAGGAGACTCCTCCCAGATGTAAAAGAAACGGAGGATGTGTTCCCGGTAGTCTACATTTTGTTTTGAAGTTTTAGAAATGTTGGGTTCACAATGCAACTTGTGTACCTACCGGTACCTTGGTATGCACTCAAAACACGCAGCATTGATTGAATTCAAACTGCTATTGCATCATCTGTGACTAGTAGTGGAACTGCGCTACTGTCAGCCAAACTTTCAGACACATTATGACAGGATCAGCCGGTACTTTCTACCAGGAACCAACAAGAGAATCAACGTTGGAAGGTTGATGGAGGACTTAGGCTTGGACCCTGAGCAAGTAATTGTTGGTTTATTTTACTCTGTGCACAGTAGTCGCATTCTTGCACCTCATATGGAAAGTTGCATGTCCTAGATTTTCCTCGGCTGCAACTTTGGCACCAAGGAGATCAACTGTATCAAACACGTAAAGCCAGTGTTCGACCAGTTCTATGGACGCTGCTTTCTCGTGGACATACCAATGAAGCAGAGGGTGCCCAATTTGGGTGCCGTGTTTCTACTGAACACCCACCCAGACATAGGGTACGCTGAGAATCCTTCCCTGCAAGATGGAGTGATGGTTGGTTGCTTGGAGTTGGCACGGTACTGTGTACATAACTTGCCCACTTCATAATGGAAACTGAAATAGCAGCTCATTCAGCTGGCCGTGAGTGGGGACTATGACGCCTCCAACTGGAGGACGGTCAGAGTTCCTACTGGAACTTACTCCAAAGTAGGCCTCATTGCCACCCTATTTGAGAGAACCAAAAGCGAGGTCAGAGGCACCTGCAGGCGAGACATGGAAAGGGAGGTGACCACCTTCCCCTACTCGGACACCATGTGCAGGTGGGTGAAAATGGGGCTGTAAGAGGAAGAAATTTGCCACAAACTCAATTTAGAGCTGGAGATAAGTAGAGATCTTAGAGAAGCAGATTATTTTGGAGCGAGACGTTTTCGATCTAAATCTCTAAGCTGAATTGGAAGCACTATGTCATTGTAATCTTTCTTCAATTCAGTCTGAGAGCGTGTGTAAGCCTTGCTCTTTGAGTCGTGTTAAACACTGGTACATTAGTAACTGAGCTGTGTCACACTTCTTGAACATAAATCTGGCTAACGTTTTACATTTTCACAGAGCCGAATGCTTCCACCGAGCGTCGCTGAAGCTATGCAACTGCACCTTCATACTGCCAGAAGAGTACCTTGTCAAGGGCTCTGGCTATCGCTACTGCTATACTATGGAAGAGAGCTTGTGCTTCCTCAACAAGGACATCTTCAACTCGAAAGAGTATGGAGACTGCGAGGTGATATGCGTGTTTACCAAGTTAATGTGCGTACGCAGTTGGCAGTATAAGCATACGGTAGTTGGACCCTTTGATGGTCTTCCCAATGTGCAACCACCAACGAACAAAAGTTTAGCCAATCATTAAATTTCTCACAGCAAATCATGCTGTAGAATCAACCAGTCTAATGCTTTGTGTATTTGTGTCCAGGGCCAGTGCAAGCCATCTTGCACCTACTGGCAGTACGCGCCTTCCATCAGCTACACTCGCTTCCCTTCAATAGCGCTGGAGCAACGACTAAAGAAAATCGGCTTCAAAGAAGCCTCAAAGTGGAAATCCAGCCACATTTTGCTGGAGATGGCCTTTGACGAGTTGCAGGTTGTGTGATATGAGAAACTGCAGAAGCACAGCCATAATCTGTGTCATAGACAGTTGCCCATCTGTGATTCAGTACATGAAAGTGGAGCAGGTGGACGCGCTGACATTGGACGCTTTCCTGGCCCAAGTTGGAGGCCAGATGGGTGCGCACTGCGTATTCCTCACGTGCGCGCACTTCAGCAATTACAATTAGCGGCAGCGCATCGCGTTTGTTTCAGGGCTATTTCTCGGGGCCAGCATAATCAGCATCGTTCAAGTGATCGTCTTCGTTCTTACCTACTTCTGTGGAGTCTTCGGTAGAATACATACGTATCTTTGCTATGCTTGACTTGTCTGGCTTTGGTATCTGCCTGCACTGCCAAAGCTCTATCGTTCTAGCACCTGGAGATACCGCTGCCCCACAGCATCAGCAGACCAGGTTACTGTGAATGGCGTGATTCGTTTGAGCACTACTGTAGCTTCAGGCTTCATGCTTTAGTTCATGTTCATGCAAAGCTTAGTATGAAATCCTTTACAGACGCCGAACTCATCCCGTGATGGTGTACCCAAGGCCAAGCCCTCTACCCAACAAGAGAAGGATTCCCCGCCCATTCTTTGTCGAAGAAGACGATCCAGAACCAAAAGAAAGAGTGCCAGAGCTGGAAGCGAAAGCCGTCACCATCGGAAACGACTTCACCATTCCAGTTTATTCCATGGATGATTACGGCGGCTTTGCGCGGCCCCCGATCCACTAGGCGAAACTGTGTTTGAGGAGCTGTACTGACGCGCTTGCCAATACCCCTACAGCCCTGATTAGAATACACATGTGGGCAAGAAGACCGGTTAAAATAAATGGTTTTACGTCTACTTTTTGCGTGGTTGGGCTTAAATGGTTAACGTCCCTGTTGTTGGCTGTAGTGGTAGTGTCTTCAGCTTAGGTATGTGTCTGTGCTGGCAATTGACCTTTGCAACCAGTGACCTGCAGAACACCCCGCAATGGTATGATTCCATCAAAGAATGCAGACCAAGATTTTATAGTGGACATACGTGCTACATATCTGCATGTGACTTTCAATGTGTGCCACGTGTGTAGTTCAGTGCTAACTGCACCCCCCCCCCCCCCCTCGCACAGTCAGTTTGATCCTTTGCAAAACACCAGTCAGCAGTCCAAATCAGAAGCGCGCGTGTTTGCGCAGTTGCCACAGACGTCACATTGTTTGGCATCTGAATACGAATACGCATAAACTGAAAGGCAGAGCGATTGTACGACGCATTGAGAGCTTCAGAATTTGTCGCTGTAAGAACTGCAGCCTATTTTCAACCAGACAAATTACCTAGAATTGTAATAGCGTCTCAAAAACACACGATGACCGTAACTTACGGCCACAAATCGTTCCTCTACCACCTGCTGCGATGGCGCGGCAGTGTCTGGAAGTCGGTCTTGAGACAGTACATCATCTTCCTGGCAGTGTACTTTATCATCAATTTCACCTATCGCTTTGGTACGAGTGCCATCGATTTGCTGGCATTTTAATGCGCAAAATCCCAAAAAGCTGCAATTTCAGCCTTTAATTTCCACGCTCAGAGAACCTTCGAAAGATACGTCATGGCATTCGAGAGGTGGACAGGCATCATACCTCTGACATTTCTGTTGGGCTTCTATGTCAGCTATGTGGTCAATAGATGGTGGAGCCAGCTCAACCAGATTTCTTGGCCTGACAAGTTGCTGCTGTTTGTGACTGCGAACATAAATGTGAGTGCATTGAGAACCGTAGGTACGGTACTGATTGGCATTCAGTCATTTGAAGAGAATCTGGCACTTATGACTTCTGACAAACAAGCCCAAACATCACGTGTGTATGGCACTTGCAGGGGGATGACGAGGAAAGTCTACTCATTCGACGCACCTTTGCGAGACAAGCCAACCTATTCACTGTGCTGGTTTGGAAAGAAATCAGTCTGAAGATTAAGAAACGCTTCCCCACGAACGGACACCTTGTGAAGGTCAGACGATCTTATGAACATGCTGCGTGCAAACCGAAGTACTCACACGTATGCAGAGTTGATTACAGGCTGGTCTAATGACTGAGGATGAGTTCAAGCTGTTTCAAGAAACCACAGGGATCCATGGGCGCTGGTTTCTCCCAATCTCTTGGATGGTCAACCTGATTGCCAGGGGAGTCAGCTGCTGCATTAGACACCTGAAACAACTCAGGATTAGCACAATACCCTTCATTTGGGCTTGTTTAGATGCAAGGAGGAGGGGAGGATAACCGACTATGGAGCTCAATATTTGGTCGACATTCTCTACAGCTATCGAGTCACAGCTGCCAACCTGACCATTTATGACTGGGTCACTATCCCACTGGTCTACACCCAGGTAACACACTCAACCAATAAAATTTCTTGGCGCAGCGCCAAAAATTCTACATTCAGGTTGTCACAATCGCGACCTATGGATACTTCTTCTTCTGCCTTTTGGCAAGACAGTCGATCTATCGCTCGCATACCGATGGAGTCGACATGTTCTTTCCTCTGTTCACGTCGCTGGAGTTCGTGTTTTACGTCGGTTGGTCTTTTGTGTTTCTTGCACGTTGACCTCGTACAAGGAAGAGACTATTCTTACATTCAGGCTGGCTCAAGGTTGGAGAACAGCTCAGGTAAATCACTATAAGTGCACAATTTCTACTTGAATTTAGAATATGAAAGACACGGAATGAAATATGAATATAGTCGTCCACGCTCTTCCTTCTTTCCATCTCAGATGTCCCTTTGGACAAGACGACGAAGACTTCGATATGAACTATGTGTTGGACAGAAACACTCATGTAGGAAACATGATTGTGGATGAACTGCAGAAGCAGAAACCTCCACTGGAAAAGGTCGAAGTAACTGTATTTTACGCATCCATACTGGTATTCCAATAAATAAGTGTGCATAGCTCATCACATGTAAAAAGTATAGCACAGCACGCCATTTCCGCTCAGGACCTATACTGGGGCGAACCGTATCCCACGCTGCCACACACCAAGGCATCGTACAGCGTGCGCGACAGAATTCCAAAATGGCGACTGAACGACGTAAAACTGAAAGAGGAAGAGATGGAAATTGTCGAAAATGAATGCGCAGAAGACAACGACAAGAAAACAAGAAAGTGGAGTGAACAACTTTTCCAGCGGAAGCAAAAGCTTACCGAGACAACTGAAGCGCCAGCCAGCGTTGTGCATGCGTAAAGTTTGCTTTGATGTCTTTAGGATGTCCTTTAGCACTAACGACGATAGCTAACTTCCATGGCCGAAGGCGAAATCAGCACAAACTTTGGAGACTAACTCTTTGAGTGCTTAGATTTGAGTGGTGAATGTCTTATGGTGTTGTGTGGCCACTGTTCTACTTCGATTGGGCTTGTGTTTTCCGTGTTGTGCTTTCAGTCGCGTTCCTTACTGTCTAGCCAAAGATTGAAGCACACAGACAGCAGAGTTGTACTTGTTATCCCTATTTGTTCTATTCTAAGGATTGCGACCACTCTAGACAGTGCATAGCAGCGAGCCCATTCAAGCCTTTCATGCTTTTGACAAGTCCTTGAACTCTGGGTGGCTCTCCATGAATGCTTCCCAGTTCGCTCCAGTGACCTTTTTGATCTCCATCGACTTGACAGTGTCGGAGTCAATGCAGTGAGGGTTGACACCTGAAGCATATCGTGGTTGCAGCAATTGAGTCGGCACTTCGCAAAGATTCATGCTACGTATGGTTTTTGTGGATGTATGTGTGAAGTGACATGCGTTTCCATAGCGAGCTGCCTATTTTGAGCCTTGACTCAGATCACACTGACTCTAACCAAAACTGGTCGTGGATAGCTACGGATACATAGGCTGTGTAGTGTACTAAACAAGGAATTTGTTTGCCTGTGTGGATTTCACAATTGGAATGCCAGTCGGTACAAACCATATCCATCCGGGTTCGATCTAGGCCTGTAGAAGCTCTGCACCCCACAGACTTTGCAGAATGTGTGCTTGGCAATCTTCTTGTTGAATTGGTAGGTTGTCAGCTGGTCGGCTCCCCAAAATATTAACGATTCTGATTATAGACATGGCAAACAGAAATCTATCAAGAACACGGACACACCTGAAGGAGCTTGAACTTGCTCTCGGGAACAATAAAGTGGAAGTTTTGCTTCTTCTTGCAGATGGAGCAGCTAAATTAGCGCAAAGTGTTTGCTTCACTGTCGCAATGGATTGAATAGTAGCATCTTTGTATCAAACACCGCACCACCTCTACAGCTGCTGTGTAAACAGCCGGGACTTCTTACATTACAATGCAGAACTTCACAAAACAGTTTCCAGCCCGAATTCATGTCACCTACTCGCAGTCCCACACCAGCAAATTCTCTGGCGCTTCAACTTGCCACTTGACGGCGCCGCAGTGACAACTCCCGCTGTGCAGAACTGTCTTTGCCTCACTCATTTCTGGCGTGTCGTGTTTATATGCTCGGCTGCTTAACGTTTGCACAACTACAATTACTGCCTTATGACCTACCAGTTACCGGTGCAGTACAGGAGGCAAAGATGAGTCTGTCTGATAAGGACGGAAGCCAAGCGAAGCGACAATACGGGACTGCGCGCTAGAGCGCCATTTACGCCAATTGACCACTGCGCATTTGGGAACGCAGGTGCATAGGGCTATCGCTACTTATGTAACGGTTACCTACAGTACTGCTTCACACTGCAGTGCAGAGACGCAGCGCGTCAAGGATCTCAGCCAAAGTGCACTGTATGTGTCTGCATCGTAGTGCGCTCGCACCATTGACCAATGTGTCTAGTGTCTACTGTCGTGTGGCCGGTGTACTGTCGTGTTGCGCAATCACCAACAGAATCACGTAAGACTCATTCTCTTGACCTGTTTTCAAACGGCTATCTTCTCACTTCTTCCTTTTGCCCTTAGTCTCTTTCGGCTAAATCACAACTACTGTGTCTAGAAAGGCTGGATTTAAATATCTTTAGGTATCGTACCGCAGAGCGGCCCGGTGTATCCAGGCTGGCATTTGCACTTGAATCCCTCTTCCATCTTAGTTCTATCGAACAGCGAGATGCATTCGCCGTGTCGGCATGGATTGTAGGCTATGCAGTAATTCACTGTTTCCACAACGTCTAAATGGGCCATAAGAATGGTAGAACATGTCCAACTAATGCAAAACCTTTACTTGGGGTTGTTTACGTATAACGGTATGACCTATTACGAACAATACAACAAATTCTGCTTAGAATCTCTGCCAATCGCACCCACCGCAGTTCTTCCGATAGACTCGCTCTGGGCATATGCAAATGTACCCATCATCATTATCAAACTTGGGGACGCATGTGCCGCCATTCATGCATGGTTGATACAGGACTCAGTGGTCAACCACGGTGATTAGACTTCCATTGGAATGCGAGTGGCCTTGCGCAAGTTTGGTTATGATGAGTAGCAACGTGAAGATTGGTTTCATGCTTTCAGCGGAAACGTTGACTCAGTGAGCTGCTTTAGATGGAGACCTGTGATCTGCAGCAGTCGATTTCGCTTCCCTGACGCGGCGCTTGAGTACCTACATACCTCTGGCCATCCATGACAACACAGTGCCCACAGGTCGTAATCGTAAGTCTCCGTCAGTTTCGCCGCTTCTACATATAAACTTCGCTTGATTTGAATGCGCAGTGCGCAACGTCGAATGGCGTGACCGGTTGAGGCTGATCAGAAGACTGAAGGTTCAACAAGAAAGAGTTAAATTTCTCTGGTCGGTCGCTTCCCCTGCTCTCCCCCCTCCCCCGACGTCGACAACCAAGCACAAGACAAGGCTTAACGCTCGCTATAAGTTTGTTCATTAAGCCACGCGGTGACAATCGTTAAGTTAAGCGTCACGAATTTAATGGTTCTAGGCGGAATGTGTAGTGTGTTGCAGTTCTATGCTGAATCATCAGTAAAGTGTCTCAATCTTCGTTCTTCTCATGGCCTTCTCAAGATGTACATACCTTAATTATGTTCCCCCATCGGTGTCCGCTGGACTAACAGCGAACGCATCTAGAAAGGAACGGACGTTCCAGCGTACCTCTAGGTACATGAATACTATTCGAAGTTCAACAAAAGTCATCTGCACATGTAGGTAGATAATATGTACCGCAATGTGGTCTGTTGTATCCAGGCTGACACCTGCATTTATACCCTGCGACCATTTTGATGTCGTCAAACCACGGGACGCATTCGCCATTGAAGCAGGGATGCGGATACGATAGGCAATAATCCACCGTCACCACAATCTCTGAATTGGATAGCAAAGGTGCTAGACTACCAATTCTGATTGCAATACTTCAAATGACGTTGTGCATACATAGTTGTCCGGTACGGTGAACCGCCGAACTTGAATAGCAACTACTATTGTTTTATCTTTTAACTGTCACACTAACCACTGCACCCCTTACACCATTTGGACCCCACCACAAGTGTATCAATCACATAGGTAATATTCGCTGCTGTTCCCTTCTAGCGGAAAGCAACACCAACTTTGAAAGACTGAAAACTCAGTTGTTATCATTGGTTCTGTACTGCTTCAGTGGCATTCCCCAGCCTAAAAGTGGTCATAATCTGAGGCTTAACTGAATCAATATTCGGTTTTACCAATATATGTAGGTACATATATGTAGGTAGGCTGTAGCATCTCAAGCAGCTGTTGTACGTGACTACATATTGTACACGACACTGGAGACTTGCACACTTTGCTCTTTCTTGCTTCGCTCACCGCACTTCTTCTCATAAAATCCCTTTGGACAAACGCAAGCGTAGCCTGCAGAGCTGTTGGCCAAGTCGAACGTGGGAATACATGTGCCGTCTTGCCTGCAAGAATCGCGTGTGGTGCACGGATCAGCCACGTCGAATATTGGCGAGCTTTCGTTGAAATGCGGCCGGACGTTTACGACTTTAAAAATTAGGAGACACGTCAACAATACGACCAGCTTTGCCATACTTACACTAAAATATCGAATTGAACTGTCGACAAGACAGAGTCTGCAGGAGTTCACTTTGCTGAACGAGACGCGGTTACTGATTAAGTCTCCATGACAGCACAGTGGCCATAGTCGTAATCGTAAGTCTCCGCAGGCCGCTTCAATAACTTCCCGTTGACTTAAATGCTTATTGTTAGGTGGGAGGGGGGAATGGCTGTCGTTCCGCAAAGACCGTGTAAATGAAACGAAAAGTTTTGAGTACGTATTTGTGTATTAATCAGTTGAGCATTAACTGAGCATTTTATAACGTATGAAATTTAAACTTTTGGTAACCTTTTGAAAAAGGTCTCATGTGTGCCGATTGCATGCGCGTGTCTATTCAAAATTTAGGGTTATTGGACTGGCACTAGAGTCTTGTCAGCCCCTTGGCCCCTCCCCACCCCCCCCACCCCCGCCCTACCCCACTCTCGGACTTTAGTTTTAGACTATTAATCAGTTGAGCATTAACTGAGCATTTAATAACGTATGAAATTTAAACTTTTGGTAACCTTTTGAAAAAGGTCTCATGTGTGCCGATTGCATGCGCGTGTCTATTCAAAATTTAAGGTTAATGGACTGGCACTAGAGTCTTGTCAGCCCCTTGGCCCCTCCCCCCCCCCCCCCCCTCCCCCCCCCCCCCCCCCCCCGCCCCCCCCGCCCTACCCCACTCTCGGACTTGAGAGCCTGAATCAATACATACCCGCTGACCCACTCGGCGCGTAACACTTCACCAGGCACACTAACCACCACAGTTTACGGATCAAGCCGCAAAGCACGAACACCATCATAAGCTCGTCGTCAGCCAACAACTGTCTACAACTCAGCCACGTCAAAGGTGCATCTTCGTCCTCTTTTACGATGGACTTCCAGCAAGACGTGCTCCTCAGTCCATTCACTGCTTCTGTAGCGGCTTTTCTTCAGAAGCTGCAACGCCTTCTTCCTGTACTTGCTGGAAAACTTCCAATAGATTAGCCAGCTGCTGGCGGAGCTCAAGGCTAGCAGAATGTTGCTGACGCCGTTCAGCGTGTAGCCAATGACGAACTCGGGTTTCTTGACGTCGAAGTAATCTATAACAGGCCGATCGATAACTCCTCCAATAAGCGCACTAAACGCACCTCTAGGAGGGGCGCTTATTGGAAGGGGGCGCTTATTCAAGGGGGAGCTTATTAAACTCGGCCCCTCCACAGTGCTAAAATGTCCCCAAAATGTCCAGGTGTTGTCACATTATTGTGCACATTTGTATAGATATTAGACTGAAACTGTTGGTCTTTTGATCAAAATATCTACCAGTAGTCGTGGTGGTGTCATAGATAGCCCTATCTTGCGTTAGAAATCGTCACAGGGCACGTATTAGTACTCCTGACACTCACCAAAGGTGGGCGCTTATAGGAAGGGGGCGCTTATTTTCTCCACCTTCCTGTAGGAGGGGCGCCTATTGTTGGAAGGGGGGAGGGGAGCGGTGCTTATTCGAGGGGGGGGGGGGGGGGGAGGGGGCGCTTATTGGAGGATTTACGACAATTTCAAAATCAATCGATTGACGAATCTAATTCCAAAGATTCGTCGAACACTCAATTACAGACTATCGTTGAATCGATCGAACGAGTCACCCACCTCGATAAAATACCTCCATGAAATTCAAGGAGAAAGAAGGAGTGTGCAGCACGAGAAACACCCCAGACACCACGAGCAGCATGGTGGTAGTGTGCTGCTCCGAGATCTCGGAGTCGCTTCTCGTGAGTCGGCCTCGAGTCGCCGTGGCCGTCCGAATGGTAATGAAGATCTGGTAGTTCAGCATGATCATCAGAAAGGAGGGGAGGACGAAGTGGGTGAGGAAGAAGCCGACGGAGCCGTACCTGGAACAGGTTTAGAAGTCTGTCCCCCATCCTCGGCTAGCAGGCGACAGCATACGAGCGCTCGGTGCGCGTGCGTGCGTCCGTGCGTGCGTGCGTGCGTGCGTGCGTGCGTGCGTGCGTGCGTGCGTGCGTGCGTGCGTGCGTGCGTGCGTGCGTGCGTGCGTGCGTGCGTGCGTGCGTGCGTGCGTGCGTGCGTGCGTGCGTGCGTGCGTGCGTGCGTGCGTGCGTGCGTGCGTGCGTGCGTGCGTGCTTGCGTGCGTGCGTGTACCTCACCATAGCCAGTAGTGGAGGGCAGCAGCTCCATCAGCAAGTCTCAGTGGCAGAGTCAATATATTGTCGACCTTGACATACTCACCAGCTCTCGGAGCGTTGTAGAGACAAGCAAGCGATACGATTAGGCCAATTCCTAGCTTCACCTTTCCCACTTCAGCCCGTACTTTCACCATGAACGGTTGGCAAACGGCCATATATCTCTCGCAGCTCACAGCTGACAGAAACCACACCGAGCATGTAAAAGCCGCCTGGCCTATAGGGTATAAGACATCTGCAATCGTCTTCCCGCCAGTGTCTGACAACCCGAAGACGTCGACTAGGAGGATCGTTATAGGGAAATGAAGCTGAATCTGCAAAACGATTAGTAGCCTTAGCTGCCTGAAGAAGCTTTGAATTCAAACAATGATAGTTAGTATTGGCAGGGATTCATTGGTGTCGCTAATAAGACTTTCAGTTCGCGAGGTGTTTAAGCAGCTTTGCACGTTCAAGCAGTTGATAGTTACAACGCCGTTTAACTTTTCAGGGCAAGCCAACGGACACAACAAAACTTGCGCGCTCACCGCCAGAAACAGAAGATCCGCCACTGCCATTGCGCTCAGCAGCCAATTAATAGAACACTTGCGCATGGAACTTTCTGAAAACACAGCAATTGACAAAGAGTTGCCCGCTATTCCAGCGAAGCATATGACGGTCAAAACAACGGAATAAACAATCGAGAAAGTAGTTGTGAAGGCCAAGAGATCTTCAGTCATGCCAGTAGTAGTGAACTCTCCTTTCTCTTCTACTACTCCAGTCTTATTGGATATCATTTTGCGCTGAAGTGTAGCTCAACTTTCTGTCAGATCCAAATTTTCTGGCAAGGAATCGGAAAGAATTGTTGGCAAACTTGCAAGTTTCCACTTCTGATGCAGGAGTGAGGAACGAGCCTTCTTTTCTGGGTTAGACTTTAGGATTAGTTGCTTCCCTAGGGAACGAACCGCCCCGCCATTCATCAAGCCTTAGGGAACTCTTTGAGGCCTTAACCCAGCGCTAAGGGTAATGGAAGCAGACAGCGGGTCAGCTGATTCACCAGACACACTAGGGAAAACTCAATTGAAAGGGTCCGTCTTAACTAAGACCAGGATTGGGTTTGCCTTTGTTTTTGCGCAGATTTTGTTTACGTCAAAGGGAACGTTCGTCTGGCGGGCGTAATCTGCTGGGGGCGCGCGGAAAATGAAATTGCAACTTTTTCAAGAGAACAGAACGGAATTGGACCCTTCCGTGGCGAGGCAAGGACAAATTGCACTCATCCTTCGACGCGAGCACACGGAAAATTGAGGGAATTTGTCCATCACTGACCATCATCAAGCTCTCCTCAGCACAGAATGGTATCGAAATTGCTGACGTTTTGATTCGTTTGCGTCTGTCTAATGGTTGACGACTTGTTTTGATTGTTCTATGGGCGTGTTCCGTTTCAGTGGTTTGTTCTCACACAATGCTTGACAGTGTACATCAATAAAGCCACGTAAAACCACTCAAACTATTAGGCACAGAAACTTGCCCCGTTCACTCATCTACCCCGAACAGTCGTCTGACAGCAGTGATCACTTCATCCACAGGGTTAACACTTCCATCTTTGGGCACGTAATCAGTATTGATGTCATAACTTCCTGTATTTCTAAAGAATCTCTTGCTTCTGGGCTCGTAGAACTTGATGATGTTGGGAAGGTAGTCGAGCCAGAACTTGGCCACATTTTCCATGTGTTTTCTTTGAATCATCCTGGGAGGTAGTGGGCCAACGTCTAGAGCTTGCAATGGGTTCTCAGCAGTTGTCCTTTCCCAAACAATGCCTGTGGACCTGCTAGGGTTCCTGAAACACACTACATACATTATGTCAGTATTTGACAATAGTGAGACAATCAACTTTGACTCACCCATATTTGACAAAGTCCGTCAGAAAGGTAGTGAAGAGATTCAACACTTGCTTGTCCTCAGGTCTGGACAAGAATTCCTGGCTTCTGAACGGGCTGGATTGGTTGAACAGGTACGGTAGGTCGAAAGCGTGGAAGGCGCCTAAAGGCAAATAGATTATTCTAGCAAGTATGTGTAGAATATGACGAAAATGATTTTTATTGCAACAATACATACTGCAAGGTACTTGGAAAATAATAGAGACCGACATTTGGATACTCGTGACCAATATCAAATTAGTTACATAACTGTAGGGTGCACAAGTAATTGCATTTGAAGCCGGGATTTCTATCATTGCACTGATTAAACACTGAACATGGTGGATTTGCTCTCTTTTTGAAAAAATTGGAAATATTACTTTCCAATAAATCTCAAGTTCTCAAATCTCAAATTTGTCATGTTTTCAACAATTTCTCAACTCGCCTTTTATCAAGTGGTTTTCTGGAAAGACGGCGGGATTGAAGTGACTCAACTGGTACATCCACACCTCAGAGCCGGACTGCCTTTTGCGCTCAGCGATTTCTGACACGTCCATGTTATGGATGGCGTCGCCGAATATCTTAGGGAATTGAGATTTGTGTGTATTCGACACAACGTAATGGTTCGACTTCACCTTAAGCAACTCTGTATATAAATTTATGGGCAACATATTGCAAATTTTGGTCAAGTTACTGTATGGGTGTCGAAAACTAGGTCACGGTCTGGGCATCAAATGCTTGACACTTTTCTAAGGGAGTGTCAGATGAGTATAAAATCTTCTAATGCAATGTTAGTCTCCCTGTCACTCCCCTTTAATCAGAAGTGTATGCCGTTGGGGGGGGGGGGGGGGGGGGGGGGGTCGGGAAGCAAGAAAAGAGGGGAAGTGGCACCACACTCCCGGATACTCCCCTCCACATCCCATCCCAAATACATAGAAGTTATCTCGGTTGCAGAGATTAAGGCACCACACCTCTGGCTGGATGCATCTCCCCCCCCCCCCCGCCTCATCTCATGCAACCAAATCTCACCCCCCCCCCCCCCACCCCCGCGTCCCGCATCCTAATAAAAGTTCCTCGTTCTGTAGACCGCTCTGCCGTCCTCTGAAAAATTATAGTTCTTTCTAGTAATGTTTCATACGCGACTGTTCGCATATTGTCGAACGTATTTAAACAATAGAAAGACAAATATGGTGTAAAAGTTAACAACGACATTGTTATAATACAATCCTTTCTCTTTTGTTATCGTAAACAGGAATTCTTTCATTGTAGAGGAGATAATATACGTCAACAACAAAACACGGGGTCACAGAGATTAATTGGAACGTGGCACACAAAGCACAATTGCGACAAGTTGGACAAAGTTACATTTTTGTACAGAACAATAACCAAACAAAATAATACACCTTAAAGAAGAACACATAGGAGACTAACCGGTATATTCCAGAGAGCATAAATGCACTTGATAGTGTTGTCGCATCATGTTGAAAGACGCGTGTTTTGAGTGACACGCGGGACAATAGAAGCGACGTAGCCTCGGGTGAGCGCTTTTCACGTGCTTCTCGATTTCCTCTTTGGTCTAATATAAACAATATCTCTTGTTCATGTGTCATATTATGTTCATATTTAAAAGAGATAGATTTTGAGTGTCTTCGCACTCAGTGGAGATCAACACGAGACGACGCACCTTGTAGGTGAAGCTGCATCCCAGTGTTGGGTGGGTGGGGCACGGGACGCCGCTTTCAGGCAGTTCGTGAACCCTGAAACGAACATCGCGTTCCCTATCATTGACACAAAATAGGAGAAACGTATGCATAAGTATGCATGCGGCCGGTCGCATTTTCGCTCCATGGTGTATGGACGGCATGGTGCTGCCTTATGCGGTGCAAATAATGCGGTACCATCAACGTCATTCTGTAACACACGCACAGGGTTCTACCAGATGTGTTCCGTGGGGTGGGGATGCGGATGGGGGGGGGGGGGGGGGGGGGGGGGGGGGGGGTTAATTTGGGATCAGGTGGTTCTATTATTGCAAGAATCTTTCAATTGATTCGTTTCAAAAATGTACGGAAGGTTACTCTGCATCACAACCCACAACAAACAGGCGCATGCAGCCGAAGGCGCGCGCCCAGGCCGCTAGTGTTAGTAGTTAGAAAGAACTCCAAAACGCTTGTTAAAAGAACAAAATACCGCCCAAGGCGCAAATTTATCGCAAATTTGGGGTCGGCAGGGGATTTGACTGGAATCAGAAGATCGTGGGGGGAGGGGCGTCCTGAATGTCGCCAGGATCGGTGCGTGTGGGTGGGGGGGGGGGGGGGGGTTTTGAGACATCGGTAGACATAGATTCGCGGGCGATCAGTCGCACGAAGAAATTGCTTCGTCCAGTCTAGTGCTGAATGCGAGAAACAAACCCCACCCCTCCCCCCACCAACATCCTCACCGAAACGGACTCGACGCTGAAGTCACACGCTCGTCGGCCGTGGCTCCGCTCAGGTTGGACAAGAAGGTCACCAAGTCCAAGCAGACGTTCTTTTTCGGCTGAAGGAATGAACACCACGTGCATAACATTTGACAAAAAGAAAACAACCATAGCAAATATTAACCGTGGGCAAAGTTCTTTTGTAGTCGATCGCCAAACTCATTTCTGCGGTGTTGTGTTGGTGCATCAGGCGCGTGGCTACGCCTCGCGCCAAATTCGCTCTCTTTTTGGCCAGTTTGTCTCTCTCTCTTCTGAGGGCGGTGATTTTGGGCGAACAGCGCGATTGGCGTTCAATGGAGGGCTTGCCTAACGACCCCAGCTCCTCGCCTAAGCAAACGAAGAAAAGGTCAAGAATCGACGAGAAAGAATCTACCAAAAGAAAACAACAATAATTCCGAAAAAGACGACTCACAAAGCTGCCTTTTCTTCTCCTCGATCTTCTCTGTGAGCTCTTTGCATCCTCGCGAATTCTTGAGGGCCAGCCGAACCACTCCAATTATACGATTCATTGGAGTTGAACAAACCAAATAATAATTCATCTTAGAGATCGACATACGGCGTTTGTCGGGCGCGTGGTTCGTCGTCTTGAAATAGTCTCTGTCCAAGGGAACGCATCTAAATAATACAGAAGAAAACAAACAATCGCAAAACGACACTAAACACCCGAATGCCGAAAAAGTGTAGAATAGACAAAGTATTCACCAAAGAAACAAAACATTCAATAAACGATAAATAAAATAAAATACAGGGTGTCCCACTTCTTTGTTCCGAGGGATTCAATTGCTAATAACTTCCGCGTTTCTGAACGAAATGCAACCAAAATTTGCAGACGATATAAAACGTGTAGGGAATTGAATTGTCTGAGCGGCAAGCATTTGTTGAAGACCTGTCAATTTTATGCAGTGCGCGTGGAAAAGAAACGGTACCACCAGCCTTGCGATAGCTGCATCGGCTCAAACTTTGGCATAACATACGCAAATTTGGTTGCATTTCGTTCAGAAACGCGGAGGTTATTAGCAATTGAACCCCTCTGAGCAGATAAGTGGGCCACCCTGTACGCTCACCTTTCCAGATTGTTGAATCGGGCCGA
>JASAMZ010006071.1:0-28628 GCA_030248115.1 Linhomoeus sp. GSCO2_2 | reverse complement strand
GTACAGGTCACCAGTCTCTTATTGTTGTAGTAGTATGTACATCAGTGACCACTGTCCCGACTCTCAGGCGGGGCTCTAAGAGAGTTGGACGAACGGCCCCGGCGTGACTTCTTCCAGCGTCCAGCAGTCGACGACGAATCCACTGATCGAGGTGGAGCCTGCCCTACTTGCTGTCCATCACGGAGGAGCACCGCCTGAAGATGGCCGAGCTGGAGGTGGAGCGACAGATCTCCACCCAGCGAGATCTGGTCCAGTTCGCCAGACAAGTGGCCAGGGGCATGGAGTACATGGCCTCCAAGGGGTGAGCGTCAATACGCACTGCAGAAAAAACTGTGACGCCTTCGCTGACTGCTTGCCCACTGATTCGTTAGTTCATTATCGTTCGACCTGGCGGCGTGCAACGTCCTGGTGACGGAGGGGCTGACGTTGAAGATCAGCGATTTCGGCCTGGCGCGCAACGTCTTCAACGACCACTACTACAGACGGGTGGGCGGCTGCCCGTCAAGTGGATGGCTCCCGAGGCCATGATGGACGGAGAACACCTACCGCCACGCAGAGCGACGTGTGACGTGACCACTGTTTTGCATCGTAAATTTTTGCCCATAAAGGGGGCGGTGAATCATTGTTGCCATGCTGTAGGTGGTCCTATGGCGTGCTCCTCTGGGAAATCATGACCCTCGGAGGCACTCCCTACCCTGGGATCACGATGGAAGACCTTTATGGACTGCTGAAGGGTGGCCATCGGATGGACCGTCCACACGACTGCTCTCGTGAGGAACATGGCTACAGTAGAGCCCTTTGGTTTGCAAAGTGAGGAGCATTTCAGACGCCGTTTACGAAATTATGATGCACTGCTGGGAGGAAGAGCCAACGCTGCGACCGACCTTCGCCCAGATTGTTTGCTCCTTGGACGCTCTCCTGAAGGAAAGCTCACCCACCGTGAGGCCAAACAACTTGCTTCCAGCTACCGTATCCCGCTAATACTTACATGCGCACAACCAGTAATCCTTTCCATAGGACTACATCGAAGTGCAGTCGATGTGCGCCAGCGTGATCGACGAACAAGAGGAGAAGATGGAAGAGGAGGCCGCCCTTCTGGCCACGGAGCCTGAGCTCGACCCCCTACTGCCATTCGACGGTTACAATCGCGCCTCCTTTCCGTACCAGGCGGCGCCGCCCGTGCACGACATCGAGCTAGACCCACTGCTGAGTCACTGTGAGTTCTGGCTGGGTGGAGGGTGGGCGTCATGCTAACCCGGTGACTCAACGGCCGCAAACCGACGCAGACCACCCGCCCAGCAGTGCCGCCGCCCGTCCACGGCCGGCCAGCGCCAGCTCATCGGCCGCCGCCGGCAGTACCGCCGTCGACATCGCCGACCTGTCGTCCTCCTCTTCCGGTGGACGGCTCTTCCACGGCGGTCGGCCGCAGCACCACAGCGTGGACAGCGGCCACCCCAGCAGCGGCTGCTCCAGCTCTCAGGCCACGGAGACCAGCAACGAGAGCCTCTCCTCCTCCCTCTACGAGCCCTGTGGCGGCGGCGGCGGCGTCAGACCGGCCGCCAAGCTTCGACCCTTCCCACTGTCAACGAGAACTTGCCCGCCCCTACATACGACCACAGTCGTCTGACGGGGACACAGCGGGACATTCTCGGAGGTTCGCCAGCCGGTCAGAAACCATACGGCGGTCTAGAGGAAGGGCTGAGGCGCTATCTCGAGTTCCACCACGGCACCACTTTGCAAGACGGCCAGGAGTCGCTCGTCTGACCCGCCGGAGCCACCATGACGCTTCTCGCACACGCTTGCCTTCAGCGAGCAACGATCACTTGTGCCTTCAGTTCAACGACACCACTCTCGACTTCCTGCATTATTGTGCGAGCGCAATCGGATTCGACTCTTCTCTCTGTCCATTCTGCCCCGACTCTGTCACTCTCTTTCCCTCCTTTGTCACTTCCTTGTCTCCCTTTCTTCCAGTTCCAGACTTCTTCTGCTCGTCCACGTTTCGTGCATGCGCGCCGTCGTTTTTGTTACAGTCTGTTTGTAGACTGATTGCAGTCTACGAAAAGTGCCGCGTTAGTTTCCAGTCGGCTGATTGTACTAAGGTGCCTCACGTGCCATCTTGCCATGCCCCGCTCTTCAAATTTGACATGAGGCGTTGTGATTCCCACGGATGGACCGTCAACAGAGCGATTTTGAGTGCCTGACTACACGTACTTGAAAGTGCCTACAAACAATCCGAGAAAAGCTCAAAGAAAACAACCCCGCAGGAAGCTTTTGACGCCACAGCCCAAGCGAGGCAGAACCCGCTGCCTCATACCCAAACAACGAGTCTAGAGAAGCGGCCAACAATTCAGTAACCAACGACGGCAGCGCTCCTTGCGCCGCCGGCTCAACAGCGAGCGAATCGGTTAGAAGAGCCAGAGTCCGCAGACAGCAGCTTCCAGGTTCCTAGAGTTCGGCGTCGTCGTCGTCGTCCTCCGTGTAGACGTGTACTTTGCGCAGGGCGCCCGAGAGTTCCACGGCGGCCGACTGCAGTGGCCAGCCGTCGCCCAGGACGCCCGCCTGCATGGCCACGCCCATGACCACCGCTAGCTCGGGGTCGACGCCGAAGTTGGGCGCCCGGCGGAAGAACTCGCCCACCACCTGCCGAACCCTTGGGACGCGCGTCGAGCCTCCCACCAGGACGATCTCGTCCACGTCGCCCTTCGACAGCTCGGCGTCCTCCAGCGCTGCTTCCACCGGCTGCAGAATCGACTGGAACAGCCGCTCGTTCAGGCTCTCGAACTCGGCGCGCGTCAGCTGGACGGGAAGAAGTTCGAATCACTGTTGTTGCGTAAGATAGTCACAGAACAAACTAAGTGAAGCTACGCACCAAGTAGTGGAAGCGATCCACGGACTTCAGCCTCAGGTTGATGGGCGCGCTCTGGTAGGAAGTGAGGCGGATTTTGGCCGCTTCCACGGCCAGCCTGAGATTCTGCAGGTCCTCCTTGTCCTCCACCACTACGTCGTGCTTAGACCGAATCACCTGAGGACAGCCATGTGCTCTTTCAATTGGAACAGCGCACTTAGATCCCATCAAAAGCGCTCACAGCCAGAAGTCTCTTGAGGACCCTTTCGTTGAAGTCCTGCCCTCCTAGGCGGTTGTTGCCGGCCATTGCCAGCGTCACGAACATGCCACCCTGTAGCCACAGCACCGACACGTCGAGAGTGCCTCCCCCTGCAACAGCGAGCGATGAATATCATATGCCACGCAAGCCAGTTATCACTGTCGCATATATGTGCAACGCCACACCTAAGTCGACGACGGCGACGTACTCCACCCCTTCTTTCTTGTGCAGGCCGTAGGCCAGCGCCGCCGCCGTCGGCTCGCTGATGATTCTGCGCACCTCCAATCCTGAAGGGGTAATTTCCTATGGAATCCACATTCCACAACTTCAGAAGCACTCCATGTGGCGACCGTTGAGTTCGGCGGCTCGTTGAGTCGCGTTCCTTTGGAGCTCGTCGAACTCGGCGGGAACGGAGATGACAGTCTGCTTGGCGGAGATCTGGCGCCCTTCCACCGCCATCTTCTTCAGGTGCCGGAGAATTATGGCGCCCACTTCCTCGGGGTAAAGCTCCCTGAAGCGATCAGTGAACACAGTGAAGCCTCATAAGGAAACCAAGACTTGTTAAAAATAAATCAACACACACCAACCTGTTCTGCAGCCCAGCTGCCCTTGCATACTCTTCAGGCACGAGGAAGTAGGCGAAGCCGTTGCGGTCCAGCCGAATCGGGAACGGGTACCGCCGCGTCTCGCGCAGGAATCGCTCAGAGTGCTCTTCGAATTGCTTCCCTATGAACCGTTTGGCGTCATAGAATGTCCCCAGTGGATTCTTCTCAGACTGCTCAACGGCCGCGTGCCCTACTAAGACGGTTCCGTTCGATCTGCAAACGGACACTGCTCAACGAACGGTAGCACTTGCACTGAATGTCAAGTTGGAACCCACAGGAAGGCGACAACGCTCGGAATGCTCTTCCGGCCCAGCGAGTCGCCGATGACGTCGGCGCGCGCATCTTGCGCCTTGTAAATGGCGACGGAGCTAAAGGTGGTTCCCAAGTCGATGCCGATGATTTTCGGGGGTGGAGGGGGAAGGTAACGCTGAGCCAAGTAGCCAGCTAACAAGGCAGCTAGCAACGCGGATCCTAAACGAAACGAGAGTGAAAATACTATTAAAATATATGCATATATATTATATTATATATTATATTATATATATGTAATGTAGGTATATGAAATTATAAAAATATTAATTAAATCAGTGGGTAGAGAATGAAAATACCTAAGAGTGTGACATTCACGGACATCTCCCCGTCACTGACTCCATCAAATGATCACTTCACCAGTGAGTGATCAGTCAGACCATATAAATTGGCTTCTTTCGATCATCATACTTCACGGCTTATCATTCATCAACTACCCATCACCACTTCAAGCGCTTCAGTTCTGCCCACGAACGAAGGCAACGATTCTGACGCGACATGGCCTTTTGAATCAGGAACAATCGTGCCAAAATTTGTGCCCAAATGTACCTACCTAAATGTACGTTGCTATGCTAATCGTATCGGCTGCGCCACTCCGTAGGCATTGCCCTATCCAAAGGTATCAGTGTTTGTTGGGTTACCCTTATTGGTTGATTTGATTTGCTGCTGTGGCGGTTCAGATAGGCTGGGTTCCAGCTACCGAGTGTATAAATAAACCAAGTTTGAACGGAAATGTAAAGCGTGGCCACAGCTGTGCCGAACTGTGACACACCGTCGAGCTAGGTGCCCTCCAGATCAGATTCTCGTTTGAATGAGACCAAGAGCCCACTCCCCACTGTGATCACGGAACTTGTGGTTGCATCTCGTTACTCTGGCTACCAACATGGATGGTATGTCATGATTTGGTGTGTTGCTGTCACAATGTTAATGTATGATTAAAATTTTCAATAAACAAATTTTAATACCAGGCAAGTCGTCCGGGGGACGCAGTATACTCCACAAATTTGAATTCCTACGCACGGTGACTCCTCTGCTGTTGTGGCCTCCTGGCACTCCCAATCGCAAAACTAATGCCGAATTCGTGATCTAAATCCCAAAATACCCCAGAATCGACATACAACACCCCTAACTTCCTATGGACTCCGGGAATTGAAATTCTGCACTTGGGGTACGGAGAATACAAATTCGTCGTGGTAGGTTCAAACATCATCTAAGCACTGAACAGATGCCGAATTCGTAATCAGCGCCCCCGAAAACCCCGAAATCGAGCATAATATTGGCAAAGTCGACCCGACGCACAAAATTCAAACCGACGCGGCAGGGATACTGTAGCTCTGCAAATCTTTCAAAAATACTTTTCTGAGCCAGATTTAAGCGCAGAATCGTTTGAAACCACTTTTGGAACGATTCGGCAACGCATTCGAGCGCTATAGACGCCGAAATGCGAAAATCGCAATTTGCGACCCCGGAGTCGAAAAAGTCGCAGTGTAAGAAAGTTTTTTGTGTTTCGCCCGATTTTCTCCGTTCATGGCTCATTCGATAGAGGACATCTGGGAAGGAGCAACAAGAGTGGTCGCGCCGCTCTAGCTGCTACCTAGCTCGCACAGCAGCCCGTCAAAGTCGACCCGGGCTAAAAATCGCGAATTTTTCAAATTTGGCGCCAAAATGGGTCCCGCAGCGATCCGATTCTTTTTTTGCGGGCTAGATATTATCGAGTACTACAACATATCAAAAGATAGTATATACCATTATATGCAACTTTTTCGAGTTCTACCTTGCTCAACCCATTTTTCAGTACTTTGAAAATTTAAATTTTCGAATTTCCCGCTAACGGGGTCCCGCAGCGTGACCCCGTTTGGTGTCCACCCTGCCCACTTACTAGGCCTACCCAACGCAAAAGACCGTTTGGAAATCGGCCGCTTCACGCGCGAACACCATCCGGTCCAAATTACTGCGTTTCGCGCACAAACGCTATATACTCCACACTTTTTTTGTGGAGTATAATAAAAAATTTTTATGCCTTGTTTTCAGTGAAGGACGTGGCCAAGGTCGCCTGTTTCACAGCTGCTGGTGTGGGTATCGGCTACTACCTGGGGCGCTACGTTTGCGGACGTCCTGCCATTGTCAATCCTTCTGTTTGTAACTTCTTTTGTTTGTGGCGCTTGGGGACCATAACAGAACAGTTGTGATGCTTGTCCGTTATCAGGTGGACAAGGCGAATCCCAAAGTGGTTCACATGTTCGACATGGAGGACATAGGCGAGAAGAAGGCATTCTGTCGCTGCTGGAGATCGAAGAAGGTGATAGAGTAGAGACGCGCTGCCAAAGACGGTAAGCGAGAAAGCATGCTACCGTCTCCTCTTCTCTTCGCCGTTCAGTTTCCGCTTTGCGACGGCTCGCACAACGACCACAATGAGCTGACGGGTGACAACGCTGGCCCACTTGCTGTCAAGGGGAAGAAGGAGCAATGAACGGCTCTCGGTCACACGAAGCGTGCTTCCGTTCAACGCTGGTGATTTTGGATCAGGGGTTTAGGATGGTTGCAGTGTTCTAGTGCCAGTAGCAGTAGCAGATACATGGTGTGTTCAGTCTTGGCAGCTGGGAATGTCATCTGTGACCTTGCCAGGTTCGGACTGATGAATCCGTGAATAAACGTAAGACGTTCGTCATCGTCTGTCGTCGAGTGTGTCTAATCTACACATCGTTGCTCTTCGTTCGCGCCGCATACGTGCATCTTTGGAGTTATGCGCACTGACTAGTGAGTAGTGACTACCTAGACGTCATTGTGCGCGCTGCGCCGCCGCTGAGTTGTTAGGTTCAGCGCGCTACCGTGCTGCACAAAGCGTACCAAGGTGAATACTGCTGCTGTTGCTTTTCAGTGAGGTGTGGTGCACTTTAGTGACTGGAGCGTGCCGCGGGAAGTCTGATCGGCTTAGGCAATCCTAGCCCCACTGACGATGGATGGTAGGCCATCCCTCGTTTCATTCTAGTCAACGCGTCGACTTTCATACATACAGCCTAGTTTGCAGCGAAAGACACTGCGAAAGTGGCGGCCGTTGCAGTTGTCGCGGCTGGCGTTGGTTTCTGGTTGGGAAACTTGTACAGCGGCAGAAAGCAGCGCCCCATCAATCCAGACGTAGGACGCAACCGTACACGTTGCTTCGTTCATTGTATCAGCCTTGATTTGTGCTTGTTGCTGGCAGATCGACAAAAAGAATCGGAGGGTGAAGGACATCTTCGACTTGGAGGACATCGGCGCAAAGAAGTCGTTCTGTCGCTGTTGGAAGTCGAAAACGGTGGGCTGTGACTCGTGGACGAACATGTTTCACGTTTGAGAAACCCTCTTCCCTTCAAGTGGCCACTCTGCGACGACGCGCACAGAGAGCACAACAAGTTGACGGGCGACAACGTCGGTCCCGTCGTTGTCAAGGCGAAGAAGTAGATAACGAAACGTAGGAGTGAATGCAACGGTGCCTTCTAGGCCCGAGAAAAGGGTCGTGATTTGGTCGTTATTCCACCACAGAGATTGTTTGCTACTGTGCCTTTTGGTGAGTCATCTTCGGAATGAGAAAACCGGCCATTTGTGGCAACTACGAATCAACTACAGTAGGTATATGATTCTGCATTCTGCAAGCGACCTGGTGCTGTCGCTGCCGAGCTGCTAGGTAGAGTGAGGATCACTTGCAAGGTGCAGAAGTTACCATGCTACCCACGCAGCATGTTGGCAAAAAGGAGCAAGTCAAATCCAATCACCACCACCTCTGCTCCTGAGCGAGGGTCTTCTCGGCGTCCTTGACCACGGAGACGCCCACGCAGCGCGACGACGCCTCGGCTCTGCTGAAGGAAGGGAGCTACTACTTCGCTGCTGTCACAGCGGATATCGTAGCAGCTTCCTCTACGCGTACCTCTCGGCGGCGTCGTTGTCTTCTCTGCTGTAGAGGCGTAGGGTGACGGCCGCCAGGAAGGCGGGTATGGAGTTGTCTAGCTGCATGTATGTGTCGATGAAGTCAGCCCACTCGTGCGCGTACTCGTTCTCCAGGAACTCCACGTCGCCGCTCGCCGACCGCTGCAACAGTGGAACTGCGCTGTCTCATTTCCTCTTATGAGCCAGGGAACGCAGAGACTGTTGACCCACCTGGAAGAGGAAGTTGGCGTCCTTGCGCGGCTCGTAGATACTGTGGACCACATAGCGCGTCGCGTCGTGCATCTTGAACTCGAAACTGAACGAGGAGGGGGGGAAGGGAGCGAGTCGAAACCACTCCCAGTCGCCAACTATCCAGAGTTCTCCCACCCGCTGAGAAGCGTGCAGATCTCCCGGTACTTCTTTGTCAGCTCCGTGTTCACCTCCTTCGTTCTCGTCTTCTCCTTCTCCATCTTGTGCAGCTGTTGGCGCAGCTCTGCAATCAGCTAGCGCCATCACTTCGCCTCCCAACATCGGCGAGTAGGCATTATCTTTCACCCTCGAGCTCCTTCTGATGTCGGTGCTCGTCGAGACGATGCGCCACGCGTAGCGTGACGTCTGCGTCGCTTTCGCCGCTGCTTCTGGCGACTTCCATCTCCTCCAGACGGAGACGAAGCTTCTCGTTGTCCTGGAAGGGCCTCACTAAGACAGCAGCCACCACTAACGCGACAAGAAAGGGCGATTCACTTCTTTCAAGCGTGAGTAGTCGTCCTTGAAGGCGGCGTGCGCCTCGTCCAAAGGGTTGAAGCGCATGTGGAAGATGTTCATGGAGGACGCGTCTCGGTTGTCCGACTGAATGGACGCCAGTTTTAGAGGTACTAAGCAATCGGAATAGGTACCGTACTCCATTCATTGGATACATACCTGCGCGCTCTGCTTGACTTCCTGAAGCTCCTGCTGCGCCAGTCTCAGCTGCTCCTGGAGACGCGCCACTTCTTCTGGCGTCGCTTCTTTGAATATGACCGTTTGATCGCCGTCTGGTTGCTGCTGCTGACTGCCACTCGAAGCCAGCCGTTGCTCCAATTCGGATGCTCTGCAACGCTATTGGGTGTGGCGTACAGACAGTAGGAAGAAGCTGGCCGTTTCCTCGTCTGTGGAGTCTAGCAGACCTTTGCTTGACGGAGTCCAATTCAGCCTCCAGAGAGGAGCTACGCTGCTCTGCCTCGCTCATTCTAAAAGAAGGCGTATGAATTATACAGGTTGGACCTGAAACGCGGGGCGAATGTCGGCTGCACAGTGAAGAGTATAACGAGCTGTTTCTCGTCCTACTCCAATTACATTGCACAGTGAAACTTTGAGCATATACACAATAGTTCTCAGTACCGGGTTCGGTGCTCCTGAACGAGTGTTTCAATGGCGGCAGTCTTCTCGTCTCTTTCGGCTGTCACAACGGCCACGCTAAAAAGCCACAGGTAGTGGAGTGTCATTTCTTGCGCTTGGTATCAGTGGCACACGAACGCACCTGCGCTCCAACTGGGACAATCGCTCCTTCACGGCGGTCAGATAGGAAGCGACTTTGTCGACAGACACCATACTGGTGGAGGGACTCAGTTCGGCCAGTACTCGCTTCAGTTCGTTGTTCTCCTTCTGCAAGAAGGCAATGACTGGAAGCGAGCAGACAGATCGATAGGCGGACCCACAAGCAAGTTGTCGTTGGTGGAGCGGCTGTGGACGAGCTTCTGCTCCAGAGTCGCCACGTCCTCCTTCAGAAGAGCCGTGTTCTCGCTCGACAGCCTGCGGGGACGAAGAGGAAACCGCATCTACGTATGTTGGTACAGTCACGGTTTCTTCGTCCGAGGTCTAGGAGCAAATGGCGCTTCTAACTTCGAAATCTAGGAGCGTCAAGCAAAATTCAGGGGCGAACATTTTAGCAAGGTACTAAATACCATAAAGTTTGCAAAAGAATTTAATTGCACATTTAAATACCCTAAAATAGCCTTTGCAAGCCTGTCAACAACCAGAACTTACCCTATGAATAGCGCCCCAGGTACACATTTGGTGATCTTCGGACTTTAAATGGTACGTGTGGCAACAAAATTGTGCCGCAGGCAAAAATTTTTGCGTTTGAATATTGTTCTGTCTAAGAACCGTGCAGAAGTCGAAGATAATAGGAAATCTTGTCACATCTCTACCGTTGTTCTGGGGGCGTGGTGTGACGCTCCTAAGTTAACGCGGTCCGCATCGCACTCGTGTGAAAGTCCACCAAAAGGTGGCACTTAGAATTTGAATTTGCCCGTGGATTACAGTACCCATCGGCTTGCGTGAATTAGTCGCCCGCAAAGTGACGACACGTGGTGGCATGTCACCACGCGTGACGACGCGTCGTCATCAGTCAGTCACATGCCACGACGTGTCGTCACTTGTTGCTGCTGTGCATTGACGACGCATCGTCACTTCTGGTGAGCAAAGGACGATGTGTCATCACTTGTCATTGCACAATGTTGTTGCCCATGCTGTTACTCACATGAGACCATGGACCATGCTGTTGTAACTGGCAAGGCTGCCTTCTACAGTTTTTCCATGAACCCTTGTAATGCACTGGCTGGAGCTGTTGCTGATTGCTGCTGCTGTTGCTGAACCAAGGTATGCAATTGACCTACTCAACTACCACCTAGTCACCCAGCTGATGCTATGTGATGATCGTCCAAACTGCAAAATTCACCTAGATGTGCCACATCTCCTATATTATCTTAGTAGTAATGAGTGCTGGTTTGGCCACCTTAACCCAATAGTACTTCCTTTCAGCACCTTAGTGCTTTTTCCCCCACCCTCAGGCGGGCAACACCCTATGAGAGCTCGGAGTGTGTGTGTACATACATATGTATGTACATGCGTGAGTTACGCTCTCAGATCTCGGAGCTGGAAAGTCACAGAGAGACGATCTTGGGCTCTATCGATAGGTCTCGACTCACTGATTGTTCCGCTATGAGAAGTCGAGATTTAAAAGTTTGAATTGCACACACCGAATTGAATTGAAACTCTTCATGCTTGAATGATTACTTCGCAGCATTCACGATTGAGTGGACACTTCGCAGCGCTAGCCGCTAATTGATCCCACCCCATTGTTCTTTGCACCATGGTGGAACAAAGATGGTGAAGTGACCATACGTGCAGTTCATGCAACAGAGGGAGGTGGGGGGGTGGGGGCGCCACTCCACCCGTCTGAAGGGGGCCATCCCCACTGTCATGCAGGACATGTTCAGACATGTTAGCAGTAGCGCACGCGCACACGCACACACCCTTTTGTGGGAAGGGGTGCCGAGCAGACCCTAGGCGCCTCGTCAATCGAGCGTACAACTTGCATGGCAACGAGATGTGCATGGTTGGAGGAGCAAGGGTACACAGTCTTTTGACGTCAGGTGGTTGCGCAGTTGGGAGATGCTGCTCCACAAAGTCGAGAAACGTCCACACACTGTCGAAAGCATACAGGAAAAGACCAATAGCAATCGCGATAGCGGAAGTCTGGGCGCCGGTTTTGTTCACTGAAGACAGTCCCTTTGTGAATGACGGAAATGATAACAGCACCTCGGGTGCATGGCAGCACAGAGTAAGTGTGCGGCTACGTGTTGTAGTTTCAAACAGAAGCTGCCGTGCACATGGCAACACTCAACAGCACACGGCCATACAAAGCGGTGAGTCTGTTGGCTATCCCTTTATCCGACACGGGGACTCAAATGGTTCACATTTGCACTGAAAATTTTTCGTGTACCTAAGGTGCACTCGACAGAGTGCGGTCTCTGGACAATGATTGATGTGCATCTTTCATGATCAGGGTCTGCGTACAAACTTTTATACTCCACAAAAAGTGTGGAGTATATAGAGTTTGTGCGAGAAGTAGAAATTTGGACCTGATGGAGTTCTAGTGTGAAGTAGCTGATTTGCAAGGTGGATGATGCAAGGTGGAGTAGGTGATTTGCAGGGTGGATGACTGATGGGGTCATGCTGAGGGACCCATTGACAGGAAATTCAAAAATTTAAATTTTTAAAGTACTGGAAGATTGGTTAAACAAGGTAGAACTAGAAAAAGTGGCATATAATGGTGTATACTATCTTTTGATATGTTGTAGTACTCAATGGCACTGAGGGTAGAAAAAAAGAATTGGATTGCTGTGGGATCCATTTTGGCACCAAATTTAAAAAATTCACAATTTTTTACCCTTTTCAGAGTTTGACAGGCTGGTGTGTGAGCTAGGCAGCAGCTAGAGTGGCAAGACCACCTTTGGTGCTCCTTCCCAGATGTCCTCTATTGAACGAGCTATCAATGGAGAAAATCAGTTAAAAACAAAAATCTTTTGGAAACTTTTGAGTCATGGGTTGATAATGATGATTTTTGCATTTCGGCATCTGTAGCACTCGATTACATTGTCGAATCATTCCAAAAGTGGTTTTAACCAATTCTACACTTAAATCTGGTCTAGAAAAGTGTTTTTGGAACATTTTTAAAGTTACAGTATCCATGCCTCATCAGTTTGAATTTTGGGAATTGGAGAGACTTTGCAATATTATACTTTATTTCAAGGTTTTCGAGGCCTCTGATTACGAATTTGATGATAATGTTTAAATATGACCTATGATATTTATATATTTACCTATGACGAATTTGCATGCTATCATACCCCAAGTGCAGAATTTTGGTTCCAGGAGTTCATAGGAAGTTAGGAGTGTTGTGTGTTGATTCCGGGGTTTTATAGGGAATGGAGATCATGAATTCAGCATTCCGCATTCAGCATCATGCATTCAGAATTCAGTTTTCCACTCGAATGTATCAGGAGGCCAGAACAGCAGAGTCTCTGGGCAGGTTAGGTCTGAATGAGTGCCCCCAAATTCTGAATGAGTGCCCCCAAATTCTGAACGAGTGCCCCCAAATTCTGAATGAGTGCCCCCAAATTCTGAATGAGTGCCCCCAGGACCCAGAGGCGCACTACTACTACAGCCGTGTGAGTAACTTGTCGGGCACAGCCGGCCTAAGCAGGAGGTGAAGTAGATGGAGGAGTGTTCACCCCACCCACTATTTGCACTAAAACTCGGTTGGCGTCGCACCTGGCGGGTCTCAGCTGAGGCTTAGCGCGACCACCAACTTCAGGGCGCGCTACCGCGCGCCCTGAAGTCGGTCACCGGTCGCGTTAAGCCTAAGCTTCGACCCACCAGACTGCGACGCCGACTGACTCTTGTGCACTGTGGGCGCAGGGCGAGCCTAAGCATAGCCTGATTTCAAAGAAAAATATTGCTTGAAGGTATAGAGAACGAACACGGTATAACGACTCCCACAGACGAGATTCTTGGCCCCGCGGCTCCATCCACACCGTGATTAGACAGACGCCGCACTTAGAACATTGGGGGCACTCATTCAGAATTTGGGGGCACTCATTCAGACTTTGGGGGCACTCATTCAGAACTCGGGGGCACTTATTCAGATATAGCCCTCTGGGCATAGGAGTTCAAATTTATGGAGTATACTGCATACCCAGGACGACTTGCCTGGTTGGGGTTGTCATTTTGTTTGTGCAGTCTGCAGACAAGGATCGATGTGCATCTTTTGTGGTCACAGTCTGTAGACAAATTTTTTGATGGTCATCTTTTTGAGCTTGTGTTCTGCATACAACATTTGATGCTGGTCTTTCATAGTCATGCTCGAAAGCTACGATTCTCTCTTCTTGTTATCAGGGGAGTAGCCAGGATTGGCCACTGGGAGGGGCAAAAAATTTTAGGGGGAAGGCAAAAATTATTTTTCTGTTTTAGTGCTAATTTCCATATATTTTGGACCCAGGTGAGAATTTCACTATTTTTGGTCTTGAAGGCAACATTTCCAGTAAAGTGTTGCAGGCAAAAAATTTCACCCTTTATGGTGCGTGCTACAGGCAAAAATGTTTGGTATTTATAGTGCCGCAGGTAAAAATTTTTATTATTTTTAGTGCTGCAGGCAACATTTTCTACTATTTGTAGCACCGCAGGCAAAAGATTTTACTATTCATAGCTCTGCAGGCAAAATTTTTCCATTAGTCGGCATCTTATGGGGGCACGGCTGGCACCTGAGGGGGGGGGGAGCATTTGCCCCTATGCCCAACCTGGATATGCCACTGCTTGTTATCCTAGCAAATCCCTGGAGTAGGCAATCCCTGGTGACCTTTAGATAATCTTAGTGCATCTTAAGAGATCCTCTAGGGCAGTCAGTGGCTCCATCTCTATCACTGTGAGCCACCTCTCTCTTCAACCCATTCCCTCTTGCTTTACTGTTAGGATTCCCTAGAGGATTTCTTAGGATGCACTAGCATTCTCTAAAGATAATCTCTCTTCTTGTTTTCCTGGTAAATCCCTGGAGATCCTAATGAAAGCCTGAGAATCCTAACTGTAAAGCAAGAGGGAGAGTGTCGAAGAGAGAGGTGCCGGACAGTGACAGACATGGAGCTGCCTACTTAGCATGGACATAGACTCACTCCCTCTCGCTTTGCTGTTAGGATTCCCCAGAGGATTGCATAGGATGCACTAATTCTCTACAGATCACCAGGGATTGGCTAGGATTTGGCTAGGATCACCAGGGATTTGCTACAATAACAAGAATAGAGAATCATAGCTTTCAAGCACAACTGTGAAAGACCAGCAATGAATATTGTACTTAGAGCACAAGCTTCAAAGATGACCCTCAAAAAATTTGTCTATAGACTGTGACTACGAAAGATGCACATCGATCCTTGAAAACAACAACCCCAAAAATTTGTCTGCAGACCCCGATCACGAAAGATGCACATCAATCCTTGTCCACAGACCGCACTCACAAAATGATGACCGTCGAGTGCACCTTAGGTACACGAAAAATTTTCAGTGCAAATGTGAACCATTTGAGTCCCCGTGTCGGATAAAGGGATAGCCAACAGACTCGCCGCTTTGTATGGCCGTGCGCTGTTGAGTGTAGCCTTGCGCACGGCAGCTCCTGTTTGAAACTACGACATGTAGCCGCACACTCACTTTGTGTTGCCATGCACGTGCGGCGCCATTATCGTTTCCGTCATTCACAAAGGGACTGTCTTCAACAAACAAAACCGCCTCCCAGACTTCTGCAATCGCGATCGCTATTGGTCTTTTCCCGTACGCTTTCAACACTGTGTGAAACGTTTCTCGACTTTGTAGAGCAGAATAGCCCAACTGCGCAACTGGCTGACGTCAAAAGATGGTGTGCCCTCACTCCTGTAACCACGTGCATCCCGTTAGCGCTCAAGTTGTACGCTCGATTGACCGTCCTTTTAGGGTCTGCGCGGCGCGCCTACCTGCGGAAAGGGGTGCATGCAAGTGAGCGGCGCCCCTTCCCGCGAAAAGGGGTGCATGCAAGTGCGCGGCGCGCCTTCCCGCGAAAAGGGGTGCGTGCATGTGCGTGGTGCCCCTTCCCGCGAAATGGTGCGTGCGTGTGCGCGCCTCTCTACGACGTAAGACGATCGAGTTAGGGCCACTCTGCTGTTTGGACCTTTGGGTTACTGCAGCTCGCGAAATTCAAACTTTTTAATCTCGTCAACCTCTCTTAACGCAATGATCAGTGTGTCGAAGCCAATCCAACAAGCTCAAGATCGTCTCTCTATAATGGAAGACGAGCGAGTTAGAGAAGTTTTGCATTTTGAACCCTCTGGGCTACTGTAGCTTGCGAAAATCAAATTTTTAAATTTCGGCCAATAGAAGGATAAATGATCAGTGAGTCGAGAGCTATCCAACAGACTAGATCGTCTCTCTACGACGCATGCTGAGCGAGTTAGAGTGATTTCTGTGTTAACAAGCTTCGTTTATAAAAACTCGACTATTGTACAGGGTGGCGCACGTATCTATTCCCGATTCTATTTGGCTATAACTCGGTCATTTTCAAATGAATCTTCCTCAATTTTTGACACAACATAGACACACATTCAGAATTTTTTCCCTGCAAAAATCATTAAGATTCGCCCGGTAAATCGTTTGTTTTAGCAATTACAGTAGAAATAGTCAACTTTCGTTGTCTTGTGGCCTGAGAGCCCGACAAACGCAAAGGTGTCTGCTATGAAAACTCTGAGCAGTTTTAAAACCTTGACTTTTATCCAGTTGAGGTCAAGAAATCCAAAAAAATGCTTTGCTATCACTGAAAATCTGAAAGGCGCCAGCTGCTTTGACTGATGCAGGAGAAGAAGAAGAGCGCCTGGCACGCTGGGGGACGGTCACAGAAGAGGATGGGGTCACGTAAAAGAGCTCAACTTGAGAGTTATGCAATGGAATTAACCGAAATTTTAACACCAAAAATTCTAAAGGTTTATCAGTATTGTACGAAAATATCAAGAAGATCCATTAGTAAATGACGGAGTTATGGTCAAATAGAATCGGGAACAGATACTTGCGCCACCCTGTATTCTGACTGACATAATATTGAGTTTTGATCTTTTGATCTTTTTGCGGAAAGTGTGAGGATTTACCGCTCTTATCGCCCTGCCTCACGAGCTCCTCCTTCGTTGTGCTCTGCTTCACGAGCTCTCTCTCTCTCTCTTCGCAAGAGTGTATTGCGAAGCAATATTGAATTCGCCCGGGATTCATTATTTTTGAGTGAGAAAATACTCGCTTTTAAGTTCCGTATTAACAAGCTGTGTGTGTAAAAAGTTCAACCTATACTTTGTGTCTGTCAAATCTTGGTGAAGAGTATAGTGAGTTTCATTTGCATAATTAGCCGTATCTAGAGAAGGTATCTTGAAAAGGTGTACCACAATGTAAATGCAGCTATTACCACGATACGGTTGTCTGTACAACTGATCTAAAGCTCAGTGATATCGCCGCGTTCGCTATATGGTATCGGCATGATACGACGCCGTTGATCTGAAGTTTTATACCTGTGGGAATACGCCACATCGAACAAAAAAACTTGCCAACTGTTTGGTGCAGTCGTTCTCCACCAGGAATTTTGTTTGGTTGTGTATTTCTGAGTTGTGACACTTTTGTCAAATTATAGAATTTTGGCAAATTGTGGCGTATTTCTACACAATTCCACAATTGCAAACAATTTTGTTTGTGTTACAAATTATCCGCGGTCTATGCTCTTTCCATTTCCGAAGAAATTTCGCCGCTAGTCCATCAGGCGACAAATTCGATTTTCGACATTCTTACATTTTAATTGTAAATATCTCTAAATTGCAATATTTTAAAACTGTAGAACCATGTCACAAATGGTTATTACCTTACGACCTTTCAATTTCTGCATTCACATTCATCAATAAATGACGTTCTATTTTTGTCAATTTATGAAATTTTGACAAATAATTGCGTATTGCTATGAAATTCCACATTTGAAAAAATTTCTTTTGTGTTACACATTGTCCACGGCCTATGCTCTTTCCACTTCTGAAGAAATTTCGCCGCTAGCTCATCATGCGAAAAAGACGATTTTCGACATTTTTATATTTTAGTTGTAAATATCTCCAAATTGCAATTTTTAAAACTAAAAAACTATGTCACAAATTTTTATTGGCATACGACGTTTCAGTTTCTGCATTCACATGCGTCAGTAAATGACGTTCTATTTTTGTCAATTTATGAAATTTCGACAAACAATTGCGTATTTCTATCAAATTCCACATTGACAAAAATTTTTTTTGGATTACAAATTATCAGCGGTCCGTTCTCTTTCCATTTCTGAAGAAATTTCGCGGCTAGCACATCAGGTGAAAAAGTCGATATTCGACATTTTTGAATTTTAATTGTGAATATCTCGAAAACGCGAAATTAGCAACAGAAACGGACATCGGATCCGTACTCAGCGACCTCGAATCTACTTGACCACATATGTCATGTTTCTTACTTCGGTGGCACGGACGGACGGACGGATGGACGGATGGATGGACGGACACACACACACACATTGTCAACTGTATATATACACCTCACCGCGCTGAGGCGCGGCGAAAAAAGTGACAAAAATTTTCAGAGCCATATAATGTAGTGAATGAATGAATGAAACACGTCACAAACCAACTTCCACGGTGCGCGTTTTAGTAATTAAAAACTATTTTGCTATCGCATGAAAAGGCACGTCGAGAGCTTTTATTTGACGTGTCGATTGTCATTCTACGACGTAAGACGAGCGAGTTAGAGCCGTTTTGCGTGTTTGGACATTCGGGTTACTGTAACTCGCGAAATTCTAAATTTTGAGTTTCGATCGATGCGAAGACAAATAAAATAATAAGGGTGTCGAGGCTCTCCGACGGCCTTGAGATCGTATCTCTATGACGCAGGGTGAGCGAGTTAGAACGATTTTAGTGCCAAAATCACGAAAATGGCGCCTTCTCTTGTGCGTGTTTGCGTTATTGAAAAAGGTTTTGCTGCCACATGGTAGAGCACATCGAGAGCTTTCACCTGACGTGGCGATTGCCGCTCTACGACGTAAGACGAGCGAGTTAGATCTGTTGTCTGTTTTGCACCTTTGGGTTACTGTAACTCGCGAATTCAAATTTTTGAGATTCGATTGATAGGAGACAAAGCATCACTGAGTCGAGTGCTATTAATAAGCTCGAGCTCGTCTCTCTACGATGCAAGTTGAGCGAATTAGAGCGATTTTGCGTCAAAATCTCGAGAATGGCGTTTTCCGCGGTGCGTGTTTGCGTAATTGAAAAAACTTTTGCAGCCGCATGAAAGGGCACGTCGAGAGCTTTCATCTGACGTGTCGATCGCCGCTCTACGACGTAAGACGAGCGAGTTAGAGGCGTTTTGCGTTTTGGACCTTCGGGTTACTGTAACTCGCGAAATTCAAATTTTTGAATTTCAAAACCTCTTAGCGGAATGATCAATGAGTCGACACCTATCCGTAGAGCCCAAGATCTCCGCTCTACGACTTTTCAACGCCGAGATCTGGGAGCGTGACGGACGCACGCACACACACTCACTTACGTACGTACGTACGTATGTACGCACGCACGCCAAGCTCTCCTATGGTGTCGCCCGGCTGAGGCCAGGCGAAAAAAACTACCAAACTCCAGTATGAGGCGTGCCAAGTACTAAGGTGCTGAAAGAAAGTAGAGGCCAAGTTGCCCAAGCTCACACTCATTACTACTAATCTGTAGAATACAACTACTTAGGGCGAAGCCTTTTTCCAATTGGTAATTCACCTCCCTCCCCTCCCAACTAAATGAACTAGAACTAACTGGCAGGAAGTGTGCACATTTTGTACCTATATGCTCATCTGCTTTAGTGGACCACAACAAGGCAGGTCACTTCTGGAAGCAAGGACATTGCTGGCTGGATGAACAGGCTATCTAGGCAACTACTTCTATGGAGGCCTATGCACAGTGAGTACTGCCGTCTGCTATGTATGCAGCACTCCCTACTTGGCACATTCTAGCTGTAGGTGCCTTCATTGTGCCAAGGTGGCATAGCGTCTTTCTGTTATGTCCATGTATGTGTCATCTTTGCTCCATCCTATGCTGTCTGGTGTGACTACATGCTGTCTTTGCTTTGTGGCTGCCGTGATAGTGTGCCATATTTTGCTGTCTGGTGTGACCACATATTGTCTTTGCTTTGTTGCTGTATGACGACGCGTCGTCACACCCTTCTGGGATGACGACCTGTCGTTGTCACACCTGTTTGAAGTGACGACACGTCGTCTTGCTTCCATGGCATGACTACACGTCGTCACCAACCTAGAGAAGTGACTACGCGTCGTCACATCTGGCCTCATTTCGTTCACTGCCAGCTTTGGGAAACCATGCTGGCTAGCATGTCAGTCCTCCTACCTGACCAAGTGCCATCTTGTATAGAAGGCACTTCACACGAGTGCGATGCGGACCGCGTTAAAATCCTAGGAGCGTTTGGCAAATTCTGGGAGCAAACGCTCTACAGGCCACAATCGCGCAAAAAATAAACCCTGGGTACAGTAACCCACGGCAAGCAGGCCTCCCTTCGCTACCTGTAGCGTTCGCACTTCTTGGAGACCAGCTCGAAGTTCTCCTTCAGGTTCTTGAAGGTAATCATCTCGCTGCGCATAGCCATGGCCTCGGAGCACTCGTCCTTCTGCTTCGCCAAGCGGTCGGCGCACTCCTACGGATGGGGTACTACTGTCGTCGTTCGCTCTCCATTTTCAGGTTGAAACATCACGCGTAGGGCGCCGCAGTAGCAAACCTTGGCCTTCTGTTCGGCCTCGAGCAGTCGGTTGCCGGCGCTGGAGACCTCCTCGGACAGGAGCGCGATGGTCCCCTTTTGGCGCGAGATCTCGGCTAGCTGCTCGTCCCTCTCGCTCTCCAACAGTTGCGACTTCACAACCAATTCCTGGACATGACTTCGAAGCTCGGCGATCACTCTCTTACTCTCCAACTCGGCCTGAAGTGTAGCTCAACTCTGCGTGCGTACACGTAAGCAACTCAATTACACTTGCTATCATTCTACTTGAAAGTTACAAACTCTACAAACCTCGCCGAATCGAGTCGCCTCTGCAGTCTTCTCTTGAAGCGCTTCTTCCAGTCGATCTTGCAACAAACGATGTTCTTCGTTGAAGGCTTCTCTCAGGTCGCGAATCTCGCTGGAAACTCGACCATTTCGCTCTTTCTGCTGCCTCAGCTGCGTTTGGGCTTCGGCCAGAGATCGCTCAAGTTCCTGTGGAACAGAAGATCCATGTGAGTCTCAGTCTCCACTCACTGACGGTAGCCTTTTCACAGCACCGACTGGCGACTTCACCTCCGTCTGGCGAGTGTGCGTCCGTCGTTCCTCCTCCTGTTTTGCCTCCAAATCTGCCGTCTCGCGTCTTTGCTTCGACAAGGACAATTCTGCGGCGCCGGCAGCTGCCTTGGCTTGAGCCAGCTCCATTCTGAGCTTCGTCTTCTCTTCCTCAAATGCCGCCTTCAGCTTCTCCCGCTCGGCAATGGCCTCCCTATCTTTCAGCAATTCCTCGACTAACTCGTTCTGGAGCAGCGGCTCTGAAAGTTTACTCGTTGTTGACAAGAAAGAAACCCGAGAGCGACGGTGTGGTCACAGAGAAGTTTGACGTTCCTCCAACCACTGCAAGTTCAACTACAGCTCACTCGACGTGGACGGAGCGCGGCGCGCTATCTTCGCCGACCGCGGTCCCAGCAAGCGTTCGTCGGCAGCCGTTTCCTCCGACCTGTTCATCATCGCTCCTAGAGCGAATTCAGTGGACTCCGTTGTAGTGCTCATGTCGGAGGACCGATTGAAGCTCAGCTTCATGACGGGCGACTCCAACAGACGGCGCTTCCTCTCCTGCTGCTGTTGCAGTCGGTCCTCGACGACCGAGGAGGGGCCGGCACCGCCTCCAAAGTCGCGCATGAACTTGTCATAGTCGGAGTCGAAGTTCTTCCAGAAGTTCTGCTTCTTCGTGTCGCTGCTACGGAACAACAGCTTGCCCAGTTTGGCAGCCGGGGTGGTGTTTGGGTCACGATTTCCGAAGAACATGGCGTCAGGAGATATCAGATCTAGGACTGATATCCGTAGTTGACGTCTACGTTGCTAAGCTTCCTTTCTATCGGCATGAGCGCAAAGTGCAAAAGCAACTGACTTCAGTTTCAACTTTCAATTTCAAAAGGTCGCCGCCTTACAAGACCCGAATTGCCCTACAGTGGCGTAGTTACCTTGGTTTGGTTATGCGCGAAGCGCCACCATGCTATCGCGTGTTTTCGTGGTTCGTAAACAAAGAGACGAAGGTTTTGTGTTCACGTCCGTAGAATTTGTGCAGTTGTGTAAAATAAGGAGCAAATATGGACGAGCTAAAGAAGCTCGAGTACCTGTCGCTCGTTTCGAAAATCTGCACCGAACTTGACAACCACTTGGGCTTGAACGACAAGGATGTCGCCGAGTTCGTCATAGACATCGCGAAGAAGCACAACACTTTCGACACTTTCAAGAGAGCCCTGAACACCCAGGGCATCAGCTTCGACGATGCGCTGGTCAGCAATCTGCTGCGTCTCATTCAGCACATGCAGCCTACCACCAATGGGGACAAGGAGAACAAATCGAAAGTTGCCAGCTTGACTGGGTTGAGCAAGGATGAGCTGAAGAAGGATTTGCCAGCTTTGGCCATTCCCGACGACCCGTCGGTTCGGGTCAGCATGCTGGACGCTCTGGAGAGCCTACTGCCGAAGTACAAGAAGGAGCAAGAAGTGATCGAGAAGGTGAAGCGAGAGCGAGAATCGAAACGGGAGCGATCCAGGACCCGCTCTCGGTCCGCGGAGAAGCAGCGCAAGCGTCGAAGAAGTCGATCCCGAACGAGAAGTCGCAGCCAGGACCGCCGCAACGGCAGCCGGAGTCGTCGAGACGACAACAGCGGAAGAAGAAGACGAAGAGATGACTCGGATTCGGACGACAGGCGCGGTCGCAGACGGCGAAGTCGCAGCGACGAGAGAGGCAGAGGAAGGGACAGGCGCCCACCGCCGCCGGCGCGAGAGCGAACTCCCGACGATCCGGAGATCAACAAGATCTACGAGGGCTCCGTGACCAGTCTGCAGCCCTTCGGCTGCTTCGTCCGGCTGCACGGCGTGCGCAAGAAGCACGAGGGCCTGGTGCACATCTCGCAGATCAAGCAGCAGCGCGTCCAGGCCGTCGCCGACGAAGTGAAGCGCGGCCAGCTAGTGCGCGTCAAGGTGCTGCGCATGGGCGGCAACCGGATCAGTCTGACCATGAAGGAAGTCGACCAGCAGACGGGCGAGGACCTCAACCCCCGTCCCACTGTCACGGCCGAGGAGATGGAAGAGCGCGAGAGGGAGGCGGCTCGCAACCCCGACAGACCGACGGCCGCCTTCGCCACCGGAGGAAACGACGTGCCGCTGGGCGGCGGCGTCGGCGGCATGGCGATCGACGGCACTGTTGCCAACGAAGGAGTTGGCGGAGGGAAGAGGCGCAAGAAGCTAACTTCTCGGGGGGGGGGTGTGTTGGGGGGCGCCCCTCCCCTTCTCCACTGCGAGGAGATCTTGGGGGGGGGGGGGGGGGGGGGGGGGGGGGTTATTGGAGTATTTACGGTACGCCGTTTGCACAAATTTGATGAACGAATTAGGCATTCGTTCGTTTCACCTTCAGGTGGGAGCTGAAGCAGATGCTGGCTGGCAGCGCCATCTCGACCATCGAATTGCCGGACTTCGACGAAGATCTGGGCGTACTCCAGGAAGAGGAGGAAGGCGAGGACGAAGACATCGAGATCGAGCTGGTCGAGGAGGAGCCAGCCTTCCTGCGCGGCTACGGCCGAATGCATCAGGTGGGAAGAGAATGGGTTTTGAAGTGGTACAGTGTTGCCGAAGTGCACGATTTGCCTAAAGGGTGCAGTACAGTGCAGTATTTTCAGTCTACAGTCAGTCAGTATTATAGTCTACAGCACAGTATTTTTGTGTACAAAATTTTAAATACAACACTTCTAGCAAAGTCGAGTACAGCACTTTTGCTCCATTCGGCCAATGAGCAGTACAGTGCAGTATGTAAGTACAGTGCAGTACATTGCGGCGGCGGCAACGTGATATTGGAGAGACGTTGGTTTTACGTCGGCCGGTCTCATAACAGGAGCTGGAGCCAGTCAAGGTGGTGAAGAATCCGGACGGCTCTCTGGCCCAGGCGGCCATGATGCAGGGGGCTTTGGCGAAGGAGCGTCGGGAGATCAAGATCCAGGTGCAGCGTGAGAAGGAGGCGGAGGAGGCGGCCCAGGGCGGCGGCCCCACTCGGTCGAAGCCGGGGCAGCAGCTGCTCGACCCCATGGGCGCCGCCGGCTCCTCGGCCATGTCGCAGCAGCAGCAGCGCGGCGGCGGAGGGCGCGCCGGCGCCGACATGCCCGAGTGGCGTCGACACATCACCGCAGGCGGAACGGTCACCTACGGCCGCCGAACCACCCTCTCGCTCATCGAGCAGAGGGAGTCGCTGCCCATCTTCGCGCTGAAGCAACAGCTGATCCAGGTGATTGGTTGGTTTCGCCAGGCTTTGACTAGCGCAGCGATGTTGCTTTGTTCACTCCGGTAGTATTGTTGTGAGATATTTTAGGCCGTGCTGGACAACAAGATGCTGATCGTGATCGGCGAGACTGGGAGCGGCAAGACGACCCAGATGACGCAGTACATGGTGGAGGCGGGCTTCGCTTCCAAGGGGAAGATCGGCTGCACCCAACCGAGAAGGGTGGCGGCCATGTCGGTGGCCAAGCGAGTAAGCGAGGAGTTCGGCTGCCGCCTCGGGCAGCAGGTCGGCTACACCATCCGATTCGAGGACTGCACCAGTCAGGACACCATCATCAAGTACATGACGGACGGTGGGTTGGGTGGCGACGACAAGTTATACGTGTGACTGGAGGCCCCCTTTGTAACCCCCCCCCCCCCCTCTCTCTCCGTGAAAGACCACTTAGAAAGATCTATATATGGTCTCCCCCGTACTCTCTGCGTTTGGATTACGGTACTTCGTGTCCTGTGTCGGCCTGTCCAGGGAAAACTTTGAGCTTTGAACTTTGGAAGTGTATATTTCCCTGTGGCGCTTGAAAAATTGCAGAATTTCGGCTGAGCGCTATACTTTGGCCATCCATAGCCAGGTTTGAACGATTTTTGACACTGTAGTCCATTTCGAAGATGTTCGCACATTTTTGGTGCAATTTGGCGAGTCTTTTTGGGGCCAGACGACCCCTCCCCTTGGCCAGCTGGCGCTTGCACGTATCTCTGGAGTAGATAATAGACGCTTCTCTGCCCCACAACGCTCATGAATCCCTTCCGCGATGTCATGCAGGGATGCTGCTGCGCGAGTGCCTGATCGACCCCGACCTCTCCTCCTACTCTCTGATCATGCTGGACGAGGCGCATGAGCGCACCATTCACACGGACGTCCTCTTCGGCCTGCTGAAGAAGGCGGTGCAGAAGCGTCCAGAACTGAAGCTCATCGTCACCTCGGCCACTCTGGACGCCGTCAAGTTCTCCACCTACTTCTTCGAGGCGCCCATCTTCACCATACCGGGAAGGACGTACCCCGTAGAGATCCTCTACACCCGCGACCCCGAGACCGACTACCTGGACGCCGCACTCATCACCGTCATGCAGATTCACCTCACGGAACCCCCCGGCGACATACTCGTCTTCCTCACGGGACAGGTGGGTGGAGATTGGAGTTGGTTTGTAGTCCTATGGCTTCGTTTGTAGCCGATTTTGGTGCAGAAACATTGCTAGTGCCCACCGTCATTGCCGAAAATACTCCAATAAGCCTCTCTACATTGGAGGGAGGAGGGGGTGGCGTAGAAGTTGATGAAGGGGGGGGGGGGACTACGGTATCTTTTCAACCGAATGCGAATCATGACTTGGAAATGAATATTGCCAATTTTCGTAGTCATTGAAAAGCCGTCTTCGAGATTACGCTCTCTCACTTTCAAAAGGCACGTTAGGGGAGGCACACTAACGGTAGTTGGAGTAGTCGATTTGCGCGCTCGGAGCTAACTCGAAGACTCACCGCCGCCCGTTCCCCGTTGCAGGAGGAGATCGACACGTCGTGCGAGATCCTCTACGAGCGCACTAAGTCCCTGGGGCCGGACGTGCCCGAGTTGATCATTCTGCCTGTGTACGGGGCGCTTCCCTCCGAGATGCAGACGCGCATCTTCGAGCCGGCGCCGGCCGGCAGTCGCAAGGTGGTCATCGCCACCAACATCGCCGAGACTTCGCTGACAATTGACGGCATTTATTACGTGGTGGACCCGGGCTTCGTCAAGCAGAAGATCTACAACCCCAAGACAGGCATGGACTCCCTCGTCGTCACGCCCATCTCGCAGGCGGCGGCCAAGCAGCGCGCCGGTCGCGCCGGCAGAACCGGGCCCGGCAAGTGCTACCGACTCTACACGGAGCGCGCCTACAGGTACTCTACACAAAGACTCGGCCGATTGAATCGGATTGACTCAGAATGAATGGACCGATTGAATGAACAGGTGTCCGATTCTGCGCACTTTGAGGTCGGGCGCAAGGACGCGGCAGCGGTAGGAAATGATCTATGTAGTGTTGGTCCGACAACTTTTACCTTCATAGACATGAAGCCGTATGTTCAAGCACATGTTGGCATTTGGTTGGTTTCCTGTGCGAGAGTAGACCTTATTGATGGCTCACGAATTGATAGATTCTGTCTTGTCGAGATGATTCCCCGCGTGGCATTGGACACGTCATAAGTGTGCTCACGAATCCTTTGCAGAGATGAGATGCTGCCGACGCCGGTTCCCGAGATCCAGCGCACGAATCTGGCCAACACTCTGCTGCAGCTGAAGGCGATGGGCATCAACAACCTTCTCGACTTCGACTTCATGGACGCCCCTCCCGTGGAAGCGATGCTCATGGCGCTGGAACAGCTGCACTCCCTCAGCGCCCTCGACGACGAGGGACTGCTGACCAAGCTGGGAAGAAGGGTGAGGGTGCCTATTGCGGGCTTCTGAGACGCAGGATCGCTTCCCTCCTTATACGGCGCAGTTCATAATTCGTCGTTCGCTGTCCTCGAGCGAACGGCGATTCGCTGCTGCGCAAGAGAAACTGGGTGCTAGTTGTGATTGTGGCCGCGACCTCCTTCCCTTAGGTCACGGTTGGCGCTGGCGCCTTGAACAGTGGACAACAGTAGATGCTTTCAGATGGCGGAGTTCCCACTGGAGCCCAACCTGTCCAAGATCTTGATCATGTCCGTGAACCTGGGCTGCTCCGAGGAAGTTCTCACAATCGTCTCCATGCTCTCCGTGCAGAACGTCTTCTATCGACCCAAGGTTCGAATCAGTGTGCTTGTGGAAGTATGTAGAGAGTATAGAGATCTAAAAAAAATTGTAAACCCAAATTAAAAAACATTTTTTTTTATTTTTTTTCGGAAGTGCTAGGTCCGTGTAGCAAAGCCTGCCATAGGGTGCTACAGTGTTGTACGCTTTCAAGGTACTCTCAGCCTCTACTTTGCACGGCAGATTGGTTTAGATGGTGTACAGCGATGTTTTAACCAAAACTGGCAACAAAATGTGACAACCATCTTCACTTCTGACACTCTGAGCTGCCCGCAGGGCCAAAACTGGTGCATTTTGGTCTTCATGATATAATTCTGCGCTTAATAATGAACTGTCATGTTCAAGTTGGCTAAATTGTGGAAGATTTTGTTACCAACATGGTAACTTCTACTCACGATCCAGAACAGAAGTTTTTTTCAATTGGAAAAAAGTCGGCCGACTATTTTTCAATAAAAGAACTTTTTTGAAAAAATCTGGAAAAAATCAGAAGAAACTTTACATCTCTAAGAGAGTATAGGTCGATTCGAAGCGATATTCTTCCTACTTATTACGTTCACTTCCTCTCTGCAGGACAAGCAGGAGCTGGCCGACCAGCGCAAGTCGAAGTTCCACCAGCCCGAGGGCGATCATCTGACCCTCTTGGCCGTCTACAACTCGTGGAAGTGCCACAAGTTCTCCCACCCCTGGTGCTACGAGAACTTCATTCAGATACGGACGCTGAAACGGGCGCAGGTTTGAGAAGCTAGTTCTTCTGCCTAACTGCTGCAATATGAGTGAGGGCCGTTTACATCACAGGATTGATAGAGGGCGATGTTAGGCATATTATCGCATTCGTTTCACAACATCCAGCCTTCAATATCAGTTGCCATTCGCATCATTCTCCTCAGGACATTCGCAAGCAGCTTCTGGGCATCATGGACCGTCACAAGCTGGACATGGTCTCGGCGGGGCGGGAGGTGGCGCGCGTCCAGAAGGCCATAGTGTCGGGGTTCTTCCGCAACGCGGCCAAGAAGGACCCGCAGGAGGGCTACCGCACTCTGGTGGACCAGCAGACGGTCTACATCCACCCCAGCTCCTCCCTCTTCCAGCATCAGCCCGAGTGGGTCGTCTACCACGAGCTCATCATGACCACCAAGGAGTACATGCGAGAGGTGCGTCGCGCGCGCTCGCACGCTTGTGCACTGCATAAGCTTGGTAGTTGGGTTCTAGCTGGTAAATACCGGCGCAATTATCGACTGCACGTGTAGCTTAGTGCGAACACAACTGCAGTTGATCGTCGCTTCATGCGATGATTTCGCATTCTGGACACACTTGCCACTTCGCGCACACGCCATCTAACAGCGTGTTTGACCACTGCAAGTCTCGACGCAAGCACTCTCGTGACATGCCTTTGTTATACGTACCCGAGTGGAAACAAGCTGTTTTAAAAAAGTTGAGTTGTTTTTGGCACTCCGCTTTGCAAAAGCAGGAGTGCTATAGGGGGCGTCGGATTGAACAAAATCATCTTACCAAGCTTTCTCGCGCTACACAAATCGGATCGCCAAGCGGTTTTTTGCGTTAGATAGGTTGAGTCGACGCGCAGCCTGGACAAGAAACTAGAAAATTCCGGTGTTGGAAGAATTTTGCGAAAATTCAAAAATTCGAATTTTTACTAAGTTAAAAAAAAATAGCCCATAACTGTCGCAGAAGTGGGCCGATTTTGGTGATTTTTGGATATGTTGTAGGCCCTTGGACCCTCTAGGCGGCACCACCGGAACGGGCTCCCTAGGTGGTCCGACGCGGGAGTACGGTAGAAAATTTGAATTTTCAAAATTTTTTCCGACCTTTAAAAAAATCGTAACTCGAGTTTGCGACGGTGGATCCTCGCCAAGTTTTAACTTGTCCGAGAACACTATATTACCTTTCATTCGAGACCAACACCGCCGAGATTGCTTGTGCCGTTCTTCAGATACGCTGTGCCAAAAGTGCCGG
>JASAMZ010006070.1:0-16007 GCA_030248115.1 Linhomoeus sp. GSCO2_2 | reverse complement strand
GGACTTTTGATCTATCTGAATCCTCTTATGGGCTAAACACAAACACCTATATGCAAAGTTCAGTGTAATCAAAGGCGCGGGAGTGGGCGCTATGGTAAATGCAGGCACTGGCAGGGGCACAGTGTCAGAAGACATTAGATCTATCTGAAATCTTCTATGGACTAAATGCAAGCTTCCATGTGTTAGCTTCAGTGTATTCTAAGGCGTAGGAGCTGGTGCAACCCTAAAAGCAGGCACTGATAGAGGCACAGTGTCAAATGACTTTAGATCTATCAGATTCTCCTATGGGGTGTTGTGAGCATTGGCCGTGAACCATAGCCATGGGCCAATAGGGTCGATACAAATGGCTCTGTTTCCATAGGTGTTCAGCTATAGATATACAGTATCACCTATGGGCTAAAGGCACTAGTCCTATATACTAAGCGGCATAGAGTGTGTCTGTCAGTTTGTCTGTTTGTCTGTTTGTTAACACGATAACTCTTGACAGGGTTGACGGATCCTGGAGATCTATACATCAAAAGAACCGCCTTGGTCTGGAATAGAAAACGTCCTATTGTGGACTTTGGCTGATGTCCAAATTCCATGAAAATCATGAAAATATCAACTGCACAATACAATCTGAGCACTAAAGAGTGCCTGGGGGCCATTTTCGTGGAAATTTCACATTGTCGTGTCACCATTCACTACAGAGTTGTCGCTGTGAGACTCTGAAGTGTATTCAGAGGCACGAGAGCAGGTGCGACAGTAAATGCAGGCACTGGCAGGGGCATTTTGTCAAACGACTTTAGATAAATCTGAAACTTCTTATGGGCCATTGTGTGGTGCAATCATAAATATAGGCACTGGCGCAGGCACATTGCCAAACGTCTTTTAATCTATCTGACTCCTATGAGCTGAACCCAAACATCGGTGGATTGAATTCAGTGCATTCTTGATGGAGCTGATGTATCCCTAAATGCAGGCACTGGCAGTGGGTGTGGACATTGGATCGATGCATGTTGTCAACAGTGGCTGAGGGCCATTGGTCTCTGCATGTTCCAACCAATGGCTGTGGGCCATGGGTCTCTGCATGTTCTGACCAATGGCTGTGGCCTGTGGGCCATGGGTTTGTGCATGTTCTGATCAATGGCTGTGTGCCATGGGTCTCCTCTGCATGTTCTGGCCAATGGCTGTGGGCCATGGATCATTGCATGTTCTGACCAGTGGCTGCGTGCCATGGGTCTCCTCTGCATGTTCTGGCCAATGGCTGTGGGCCGTGGGCCTCTGCATGTTCTTACCAGTGGCTGCCAGTCATGGGTCAATGCGTGTTCTGACTGACCAGTGGCTCCATCAATGGATGTTTAAGTATTAGCTACAGCAGTCTCCTATGGACTGTAGAGTATCACCTATGGGCTAAAGGCACTAGTCCTATATACTAAGCGGCAAAGGGTCTGTCTGTGTGTCTGTTTGTCCGGCCATTTTCTCTTGACACAGTTGACGGATCCTGGAGATCTATGGCTTAAACTGACCGTCGTGGGCTGGAAGGAGTCCCCTCCTATTTTAAAACTTTTGCAAATTACTAAATTCCACAAAATTCACGAAAATATTGACTGCACAGTACATTCTGAGCACTAAAGAGTGCCTACTGGTCATTTTCGTGGAAATTTCGCACTGTCGTGTCACCAATCACTACTAAGTTGTCTCTGTGAGACTCTGACGTGTATTCAGAGGCACGGGAACAGGTTCGATGATAAATGCAGGCACTGGCAAGGGCGCAGTGTCAAGAGACTTTTGATCTATCTGAAACCTCTTATGGGCTAAACACAAACACCTATATGCAAAGTTCAGTGTAATCAAAGGCACGGGAGCGGGCGCAATGGTAAATGCAGGCACTGGCAGGGGCACAGTGTCAGAAGACATTAGATCTATCCGAAATCTCCTATGGACTTAATGCAAGCATCCATGTGTTACCTTCAGTGTATTCTGAGGCATGGGAGCTGGTGCAACCCTAAAAGCAGGCACTGACAGGAGCACAGTGTCAAATGACTTTAGATCTATCAGAATCTCCTATGGACTGTTGTGAGCATTGGCTGTGAACCATAGGCCAATACATGCGAGCAGTGGCTGATTTCCATGGGTCGATACAAATGGCTCTGTTTCCATAGGTGTTCAGCTATAGATATACAGTGTCACCTATGGGCTAAAGGCACTAGTCCTATATACTAAGCGGCATAGAGTGTGTTTGTCTGTTTGTCTGTTTGTCCGGCCATTTTCTCTTGATACAGTTGACGGATCCTGGAGATCTATAGCTTAAGCTGACCATCGTGGGCAGGAAGGAATCCCCTCCTATTTTAAAACTTTTGCAAATTACTAAATTCCACAAAATTCATGAAAATATCAACTGCACAGTACATTCTGAGCACTAAAGAGTGCCTACTGGTCATTTTCGTGGAAATTTCGCACTGTCGTGTCATCATTCACTCCAGAGCTGTTGCTGTGAGACTCCTACATGTATTTGGAGGCAAGGGAGCAGGTGCAAAGGTAAATGCAGGCGCTGGCAGGGGCACAGTGCTAGAAGACATTAGCTCAATCTGAAATCTCCTAAGGGCTAAACACAAGCATCCATGTGTTAGCTTCAGTGTATTCAGAGGCACGGGAACAGGTTTGAGAATAAATGCAGGCACTGGCAAGGGCGCAGTGTCACGAGACTTTTGATCTATCTGAAACCTCTTATGGGCTAAACACAAACACATATATGCAAGGTTCAGTGTAATCAAAGGCACGGGAGTGGGCACAATGGTAAATGCAGGCGCTGGCAGGGCACAGTGTCAGAAGACTTTAGATCAATCAGAATCTCCTATGGGCTGTCGTGGGCATTGATCGTGAACCATAGGCCATTACATGCTGTAAGCAGTGGCTGATTTCCATGGGTCGATACAAATGGCTCTGTTTCCATAGGTGTTCAGCTATAGATAAACAGCATCACCTATGGGCTAAAGGCACTAGTCCTATATACTAAGCGGCATAGCGTCTGTCCGTGTGTGTGTCTGTTTGTCCGGCCATTTTCTCTTGACACAGTTGACGGATCCTGGAGATCTATAGCTTAAACTGACCGTCGTGGGCTGGAAGGAATCCCCTCCTATTTTAAAACTTTTGCAAATAACTAAATTCCACAAAATTCATGAAAATATTGGCTGCACAGTACATTCTGAGCACTAAAGAGTGCCTACTGGTCATTTTCATGGAAATTTCGCACTGTCGTGTCACCATTCACTCCAGAGCTGTCGCTGTGAGACTCCTACAGGTATTTGGAGGCACGGAAACTGGTGCAAATGCAGGCACTGGCAGGGGCACAGCGTCAGAAGACATTAACTCTATTTGAAATCTCCTAAGGGCTTAACACAAGCATCCATGTGTTAGCTTCAGTGTATTCAGAGGCACGGGAATAGGTTCGATGATAAATGCATGCACTGGCAAGAGCGCAGTGTCAAGAGACTTTTGATCTATCTAAATCCTCTTATGGGCAAAACACAAACACCTATATGCAAAGTTCAGTGTAATCAAAGGCGCAGGAGTGGCCGCAATGGTAAATGCAGGCACTGGCAGGGGCACAGTGTCAGAAGACATTAGATCTATCTGAAATCTTCTATGGGCTAAATGCAAGCTTCCATGTGTTAGCTTCAGTGTATTCTGAGGCGTAGGAGCTGGTGCAACTATCAGATTCTCCTATGGGCTGTTGTGAGCATTGGTATGTGAACCATAGGCCAATGCATGTTGTGAGCAGTGGCTGATTTCCATGGGTCAATACAAATGGTTCTGTTTCTATAGGTGTTCAGCTTTAGATATACAGTATCACCTATGGGCTAAAGGCACTAGTCCTATATACTAAGCGGCATAGAGTCTGTCTGTTTGTTTGTTTGTTTGTTTGTTTGTTTGTCTGTCCGGCCATTTTCTCGCGACACAGTTGATGGATCCTGGAGATCTATAGATCAAAAGAACCGTCATTGACTGCGATTTGTCCCCTCCTATTTTAAAACTTTTGCAAATTACTAAATTCCACAAAAATCACAAAAATATCGGCTGCACAGTACATTCTGACCACTAAGGAGTGGCTGATGGTTGCTTTCATGCACATTTCGCACTGGTTGTGTTACCATTCACTACAGAGTTGTCGCTGTGAGACCCCGACATGTATTCAAAGGCACGGGAACAGGTTCAAAGGTAAATTCAGGCACTGGCAAGGGCGCAGTGTCAAGAGACATTTGATGTATCTGAAACCTCTTATGGGCTAAACACAAACACCTATATTCAGAGTTGAGTGTAATCAAAGGCACGGGAGCAGGCACAATGGTAAATGCAGGCACTGGCAGGGGCACAGTGTCAGATGACATTAGATCTATCTGAAATCTCCTATGGGCTAAACGCAAGCATCCATGTGTTAGCTTCAGTGTATCCTGAGACATGGCAGCTGGTGCAACCCTAAAAGCAGGCACTGACAGAGTCGAATGACTTTAGATCTATCTGAATCTCCTATGGGCTGTTGTGAGCATTGGCTGAGAACCATAGGCCAATACATGTTGTGAGCAGTGGCTGATTTTCGTGGGTCGATACAAATGGCTCTGTTTCCATAGGTGTTCAGCTATAGATATACAGTATCGCCTATGGGCTAAAGGCACTAGTCCTATATACTAAGCGGCATAGAGTCTGTCTGTTTGTTTGTTTGTTTGTTTGTATGTCAGGCCATTTTCTCTTGACACAGTTGACGGATCCTGGAGATCTATAGCTTAAACTGACCGTCGTGGGCTGGAAGGAATCCCCTCCTATTTTAAAACTTTTGTAAATTACTAAATTCCACAAAATTCACGAAAATATCGACAGCACAGTACATTCTTGGCACTAAAGAGTGCCTACTGGTCATTTTGGTGGAAATTTCGCACTTTCGTGTCACCATTCACTCCAGAGCTGTCTCTGTGAGACTCCTACAGATATATGGAGGCACGGGAACTGGTGCAAAGGTAAATGCAGGCACTGGCAGGGGCACAGTGCCAGAAGACATTAGCTCAATCTGAAATCTCCTAAGGGCTAAACACAAGCATCCATGTGTTAGCTTCAGTGTATTCAGAGGCACGGGAACAGGTTCGATGATAAACGCAGGCACTGGTAAGGGCACAGTGTCAAGAGACTTTTGATCTATCTGAAACCTCTTATGGGCTAAAGACAAACACCTGTATGCAAAGTTCAGTGTAATCAAAGGCACGGGAGTGGGCGCAATGGTAAATGCAGGCACTGGCAGGGGCACAGTGTCAGAAGACAATAGATCTATCTGAAATCTCCTATGGGCTAAATGCAAGCTTCCATGTGTTAGCTTCAGTGTATTCTGAGGCATGGGAGCTGGTGCAACCCTAAAAGCAGGCACTGATAGAGGCGCAGTGTCAAATGACTTTAGATCTATCAGAATCTCCTATGGGCTGTTGTGAGCATTGTTCGTTTCATTGCATTGGCCAATACATGTTGTGAGCAGTGGCTGATTTCCATGGGTCGATACAAATGGCTCTGTTTCCATAGGTGTTCAGCTATAGATATAGAGTATCACCTATGGGCTAAAGGCACTAGTCCTATATACTAAGCGGCATAGAGTCTGTTTGTCTGTTTGTTTGTTTGTCCGGCCATTTTCTCTTGACACGGTTGACGGATCCTGGAGATCTATAGCTTAAACTGACCGTCGTGGGCTGGAAGGAATCCCCTCCTATTTTAAAACTTTTGCAAATTACTAAATTCCACAAAATTCACGAAAATATCGACTGCACAGCACATTCTGAGCACTATAGAATGCCTACTGGGCATTTTCGTAGAAATTTTGCACTGTCGTGTCACCATTCACTCCAGAGCTGTCGTTGTGAGACTCCTACAGGTATTTGGAGGCACGGGAACAGGTGCAAATGTAAATGCAGGCACTGGCAGGGGTACAGTGTCAGAAGACATTAGCTCTATCTGAAATCTCCTAAGGGCTAAACACAAGCATCCATGTGTTAGCTTCAGTGTATTCAGAGGCACGGGAACAGGTTCGATGATAAATGCAGGCACTGGCAAGGGCGCAGTGTCAAGAGACTATTGATCTATCTGAATCCTCTTATGGGCTAAACACAAACACCTAAATGCAAAGTTCAGTGTAATCAAAGGCACGGGAGTGGGAGCAATGGTAAATGCTGGTACTGGCAGGGGCACAGTGTCAGAAGACATTAGATCTATCTGAAATCTCCTATGGGCTAAATGCAAGCTTCCATGTGTTGGCCTCAGTGTATTCTGAGGCATAGGAGCTGGTGCAACCCTAAAAGCAGGCACTGATAGAGGTGCAGTGTCAAATGACTTTAGATCTATCAGATTCTAATATGGGCTGTTGTGAGCATCGGCCGTGAACCATAGGCCAATAGACGTTGTGAGCAGTGGCTAATTTCCATGGGTCGATACAAATGGCTCTGTTTCCACAGGTGTTCAGCTATAGATATACAGTATCACCTACGGGCTAAAGACCACTAGTCCTATATACTAAGCGGCATAGAGTCTGTCCGTCTGTTTGTTTGTTTGTCCGGCCATTTTCTCTTGACACAGTTGACGGATCCTGGAGATCTATAGCTTAAACTGACCGCCATGGGCTGGAAGGAATCCCCTCCTATTTTAAAACTTTTGCAAATTACTAAATTCTACAAAATTCATGAAAATATCGACTGCACAGTACATTCTGAGTACTAAAGAGTGCCTACTGGTCATTTTCGTGGAAATTTCGCACTGTCGTGTCACCAATCGCTACAAAGTTCTCTGTGAGACTCCGACGTGTGTTCAGAGGCACGGGAACAGGTTCGATGATAAATGCAGGCACTGGCAAGGGCGCAGTGTCAAGAGACTTTTGATCTATCTGAAACCTCTTATGGGCTAAACACAAACACATATATGCAAAGTTCAGTGTAATCAAAGGCATGGGACCGGGCGCAATGGTAAATGCGGGCACTGGCAGGGGCACAGTGTCTGAAGACATTAGATCTATCTGAAATCTCCTTTGGGCTAAATGCAAGCATCCATGTGTTAGCTTCAGTGTATTCTGAGGCATGGGAGCTGGTGCAACCCTAAAAGCAGGCACTGACAGAGGCACAGTGTCAAATGACTTTAGATCTATCAGAATCTCTTATGGGCTGTTGTGAGCATCGGCTGTGAACCATAGGCCAATACATGCTGTGACCAGTGGCTGATTTCCATGGGTCGATACAAATGGCTCTGCTTCCATAGGTGTTCAGCTATAGATATACAGTATCACCTGTGGGCTAAAGGCACTAGTGGTACATACTATCTTTTGATGTTTGTAGTACTCGATGGGGCCGATGGTGGAAAAAGAATTGGATCCCTGTGGAACCCATTTTGGCGCCAAAATTGATAAAATTCGCGATTTTTGGCCCCGGGTCAACTTTGACGGGCTGCTGTGCGAGCTAGACAGTAGCTAGAGCGGCGAGACCGCGTGTGGCTCCTTTCCAGATGTCTTCTATCGAATGAGCCATGAATGAGGCAAATCGGTCCTAACACAAAAAAGTTATTTTTCCGCAACTTTTTTGCTCAGGGGTTGAAAATTACCATTTTCGCGCTTCGGGCGTTTGTACCGCTCGAATGCGTCGCCGAATCGCTCCAAGAGTGGTTTTTGGCACTCCGCCGCTTGAAAAGCGAAGGAGTGCTATAGGAGCGGTAAAGCCCACAGTTAACACCAACAGGCCTGGCGCTCGCTACGAAGCACCTAGGGGGCCAAATTTTTTTTTAAAAGATAGCTTATGACGACGCGCAGCGTGCTCGGGGGGTGAAAAAATTTCGGCGGTGGAAGAATTTTGCGAAAATTCAAAAATTCGAATTTTTGCTAAGTAAAAAAAAAAATCACCCCACAGTTTTCGCAAAAGTGGACCGAATTTGGTGATTTTTGGGTATGTTGTAGGCCTTTGGGTCCTCTAGGCGGCATCGCTGGAACGGGCTCCCTAGGTGGTCCGACGCGGGAGTACGGTAGAAAATTCAAAATTTTAAATTTTTTTTCCGACCTTTAAAAAATCGTAACTCGAGTTTGCGACGGTGGATCCTCGCCAATTTAATTTCTGACCTGGACGCTTATATTACCTTTCATTCGAGACCAAAACCGCCGAGATCGGTCTCGCCGTTCGGGAGATCCGCGGTGGCAAAGCTCCCGGGTCCCGAGCGGAAAATTCGGATTTTCGACTTTGAGTGGATTTTTGGGCTGGAAAGCGTGCCTTTAGCGGCAAATTGACCATTGCAACGTGTTCAGCGTCAAAAGTTGGTCTAGACGAAGTGTCTTGACCATTTTGAGGTACCGTATCCCGGCCGCGCCGAATTTTTGAATCCCGGGGTCAAATTTTCGAAATTGAGTTTTCACTTGTTTCGAGGGTTTTCGACGACGCTGAACACGAATCCGGCGTTTGTTTTGCGATTTGGGACGCCTTTATCGTGATTTCGGTATCCGGCCGGCCAAAAATTGGGTCCCGGGGTCGAATTTTCAAAATTGTGTCGACAGTTGTGTCTGGGCTTTCTGATGCCGCAGAACGCGCATCCGTCGTTTGTTTGGCGATTTGCGGTGTATTTAGCCTGATTTTGGCCGAATATTCTCACGCTCTGTAAAATTTCGCGAATCCGAAAATACCGTCCGCCATTGATTTTGTTGCGCCTACAGTACGCCGTCCATATAAGACGCGCTGAGAAAGGCGTCTACGCACGCGCAATCGAACCGAGTTATAAGAGCATCGTACTGTAGCACTACGGAAACCGACGCCGTCCACCCCAGTGGGGGAGACCCCGCTGGCCGCTGTGTAGCGTAGATAAGGCGCGACTGTACAATTGGGGCGCCGCTGGCATTCCACATTGTGAGTGGCTATAGACAGTCAGCGGTCAGTACAGCCTGCGCTCATCGTCGTCAGTACAGCCTGCTCCAACGCGTCACTTGCGCCACATCGGCCTCTAAGTGTATGGCATCTGCTTAGGCCCACCCCGGGCCATAGACCCTAGTTCTACACTGAAAAAATTGGGAACAAACAAATTTAACGGGATGCAACACTTGTTAGTTTCTGTGCCCCCGTCTGCTAAAACAATCACGCGGAGTGCCTATCTGACACTCAAGGAGTGTCACGTATCACTTGTAAACGATTCTACGCTTAAATCTGGTCTGCAAAAGTATTTTTGACATATTCTTGGAGTTACAGTATCCCTGCTGTGTTGGTTGGAATTCTGGGTATCTCCTCTACTCTCAACTCTGGCAATACTGTTCTCTCTTCCGGGGTTTTTGTTGGCGCTGATTACGAATTTGGCATTCGTTTAGCTAGCGTTTAGATGATGTTTGAACGTAGTATGACGAATTTGCATGATACCATACGCCAAGTGTAGAATTTCGGTCTCGGGAGTTCACAGGACGTTGGGGGTGCTGTATGTCGATTCTGGGGTTTACGGAGTATACTGCGAGTAATATTCTGCAGTTGCAGCAGATTCTACATATGTAAAATTGTGCATATCCAAGCTCATACATGGTTGGTTCTGTCGGAGCAAGTCGTAGGGCGGATTGGTGCCATTTCGGTGCAATTTGTCGTTTACCGCAAGCGCTCGTTTGTGATTTACACTTTAGGATTACTGTAATGCGAAAATTCAACATTGGGTCATCAGGTCATCGAATCCAGGTCATTGGGTCATCAGGTCATCGATCGGGTATTGCCAGCGATCTTGGCCCAATAACTCGAGGGTAAGACGTACCGTATCAGAGGTTAAGGTGATAAGAGCAGATACCGTAAATTCCCCAATAAACGGGCACTCTCCAATTGACGGGCACTCTCCAATAAACGGGCAGGGTAGAAGCCCCTCGAAATAATAAACGGGCACTCTCCAATTAACGAGCATGCCTGTTTATTGGAATCGGACACTGACTTCCTAAAGGCTGCCAAACAGTGCATGACGACGCTAGTGAACACTCTAGGCGCACACAGAGGATGCATTGAGTATGAAAATTCCTTAAACAGGAGAGAATTGCGTTCACCTGAGTGGTAAATTGAAGATTTCACTCTCCTTGGCATGCCTATTTACGAGCTGAGCACCTTTGAAACGTATGTAAGATCCAGCCCACATGGGTTGAAATAATAAACGGGCACTCTCTACATAATTGACGGGCACTCTCCAATAAACGGGCAGGGTAGACACCCCTCGAAATAATAGACGGGCCGCCCGTTTATTAGAGAATTTACGGTATTCATTTTTTCGAGCCAGCGTACCAGAACAGCGAGGAGCGCCGAGTATGTGGCAGCGGAGCAAATAGGATGCGACACTTGTCACGAAAGACAATTCACGAGTGGCAGAAACAACAACAACAAAACACATTTCCCACGAGATCTCTTTCTTCAGCTCTTTTCCTGAGCGTTTATTCGAATCATAGGGTTACCTGAGCTTCAGGAGTTTCTGGCCTTTCTTCCCGCGCCGCGCCTTCCCCTGCGACCTCCAGTGGAGTGGCAGCGGCGACGGTGGTGCTTTCTCGTGTGCTTTTCTCCTCCACGTTCCTCCTCCCCATTGTCGGTGCCATTGCTGGTGTTGGCGCCTCTCTCTTGCGATTCCTCCATAGGCTCTGGGAGATGTTGGTCTTCTCCGTCTCTCTCCCATTCTTCTCCATTGTCGTCACTCTCCTCCTCCTCCTAATCCTCTCTTCCCTCTCTCTCCTTCTCCTCCTGCAGAATTTCTTTGGCCGCCTCCTTGACCTTTGCTCTGTTCTGCGCTGTGGACATCTTGAGGGTCCCACCCTTGACAAAGTCGAATCGGCTGCACCGGTAGCCGTATAGCTGCAGGAAATACAGCACACAGGCACCGCCCAGCTCCGATATGTGAACTCCATCTGGGTGAAGGCCGTACTCCTCAAACTGTGTCAGGAAAGTGGCCCAGTCGAGAACCTCCATCTTCAGTTCGTCAAAGAAATTCTCGGTGTAACTGAGGAGTTCCAAGTTGATGGCGTCGATGTCGGTCTTGCGCTTGTCGATCACGGGGAGGGAGAGGACGGCCAGATTCCCTTTGTAGTCGTTCCGGCGAATCGCCTTGAGAAGCAGCTACAGCTCGTCGACCACGGCCAGTCCCGTATTGTGTAGTTCTTCAAGGCGTCGACCGTGCCCCCATTATCACCACTTTGTCCCACTTGTGAATGAATGGGGACTTGCAGCAGGGCGTCCTTGATGATAGACAGGCGCTTGCCGTTGAACGCTGAAAAGGGCTATTGGAGATTGCGGGTTTTCGGATACGCGCTACGCTACGGCAGCCGTACTGCTAATGATCAAGCTAACTACACTCGTCTACGTGTACATGCTGTTTAACGTACAACTATGTACGGCCCTTACTTACTGGCGTGATAACCACCAAACACGTTTCGACGTTCTACAATGTACAAGTCGTTGGATTCTATTACGACCCCTCTTAAGAAAGAGTCAGTATAGGCAGCCAATAGCCATACTTAGGTGGGAATGCAAATGAGGTTTAGAAACGATTTCATTGACTGAATCACATAACCACGGCTTAATAGACGAGTCGGAGAACACACTCTGATGATAGTGAGTCTGAGTTCGTACACTGGCGGCATCCTTCAAAGCGACTTCCGGCGCGTCATGATAGGCAACCGCACCTACATAAGTAAAGCGCGAATGAAGCATGGGAACGATCTTATGCGATGAATAGAGCAACACTACACTAACACAACTCGCTCAGAGTCAAAGAACGCGCTTGAGCGATCAACGGCAAAGTTCAAAGGCACTTCCGGCGGGTCATGATAAGCGACCGTATTTAAGTGTAGACTTATTCTTTGATGAATACAGTTTGTATTTGTCCCCCTGGGGGGAGGGCCGATCCCGCCGGCACTGCAATAGCGGGCCAACCCGTGGCAGGAGGGGAGCAAGCCCCCACTTCCTGCCCTGTTCCAAAAATCAGCAATCTCATTGTATCCAATAGGATACGTATCAGAGATTAAGCTGATAAGAACAGAGACTTGTTTCTTTATTCGTACAGCACATGGCGCGGCGGGCAAGATATGGCGGCATGTATAGGCGGCACGAGAGTAACATGGAAGTACGGACACCACACTGAATAACAACACAACGACAGTACTCGTCCAGTAGAAGAGAAGGAGACACAGGAGTAGTAGGCAGGACAACAAATGTACGGCGCAAGATCATGTAATCAATGCAGGTAGTCCAAATCAGAGAGTCCGACGTCAGGAAGAGTCCCATAGTGGAAGAGTCGTAGAGCGGGTAGTCCAAAGTCAGGTAGTAGTGAGGAGAAGCTGGGACAGTCACTGTTGAGCGGCGGTCGTATGCGAGCGGGTGATCACCGGGGAGAAGGCAGTCGCCGCCACCGAGCCAGGGGGAACGTTCTCCAAGGTGGCGGCGCTGTCGTCGATGACCAAGGGACCGCCGGGGCTGTAGGCGCCCTCCATGTCGGCGTCCTGGGTGGTGGTGACCGCCGGGGTGGCAGGGGTCGCAGCGGGGGGCGGACTGGCTCCTCCCCCTCCCCTTCCATCGCGTCGCTGCAAGAAGCCCATGGTGGCCAAGAGGCGCACCATGGCCCGGGCGCCGGCCGGCGTGATGTGGAGGCCGTCCGCCTCCATGAAGAGGGCCTCGGACGGTTGCTCCAACTGGAGTGCCGCGTACAAGTCGGCCAGCTCCACCCCCTCCGGCCGCTTCCACTCCCGAAGCTCCTTGTTGACGGCTGTGACCGCCTCCAAGAAGTCCGGCAGGGGAGGCAGCGTGAGAAGGACCACCCGGCCAGCGAACGCCAGGTTCCGTCGCAGCGTGTCGACCAGCTGGAAGAGCCGGCCGACCAGTCCCTGGGGAATGTTCTGGACGATGTCGACCGTGCCCGCACAGATGACCACGGTCTTGGTGTGGCCCCAGTTAAGGGGCTCGGCCATCTGGCGGGTCAGCAGCATCGATCGCAGCTGGGCGACCGTGCTGCCGCTGCAGGCATTGACCTGGCAGCCGACCAGGCCATTCCGGTAAACCCTCCTCAGCTGGCTGTCTCCCATCATGACGACGGGCGCCCCCACCACCAGCTTGGAGGGATGGGTGATGGGGGGCAGCAGGGAGAAGGGCTTGACCCTGGTGGCTGCAGGAGGAGGCTGTGAGGAAGGCGGCTGCTGGGCCCGGAGGGTGGTGAAGGCCTGGTGGAGAGGGCCGTAGACCTCCACCAGGTGGCCCTCCAGGGTGGCCTTCAGGGCCTTGATGTGCGCCGCCTCCTGGTACCTCTCAGCGTTGGCCAGTTTTTTGAGCAGGCTGCTGACGCAGTGGCTGGCGGTGGCCTGCCCAGAGACGTCGGACTCTGAAGAAGAAGGCGAGAAGAAGTGTTCATTTGCCGTAGTTGTACCTATCCCCAAGAATGTGACGCCAGTAAATGTTTTTGGAGTGGTCGATGGTTTCAGAGACCATGTAACGGACCATCCTCTTGGCGTATTTGCGGGAGATACCCAGGGCCCTGATAGATGAGGTGTTAGCAGGGTCCCATGAGCCTAATGCTCCCATGATGACGGCGCCCAAGTGGACGTCATAGCCCTTAGCCTCCAACGCTTCTGCCTCAAGCCTGTATTTGTCAATTTTCTGATGGCGGGCAGCTGAGAACGCATCGAGGCCGTTGTCAAATGGGCAGGCGACGTCGACTATGGCAGCCGTTTTGCGCGCGTGGTCAAAGAGGACCAGGTCGGGGCGGACTTGGCGGCCAGCAACCCCAAGAACCTGGTCGACGCGCACTTCACGGTCGGCCGCCCTGGAGGAGCGCCACCGCATGCCCTCTCGGAGACGCTGGAGAATGGCATTGTGGCGGTGACGGATTCCTGAAGCGAGGGCGGGCGTGCAGTGGCAAAGCACATGCGCTATGGTCTCCTGTTCATGGCCGCAGCGACGGCACTGCTGGCTCTTCCCATTGTTGCGATTACAGGGGGCGCCGTTGAGGGACAGGAGGTTTAGGCGGGCCCTGTGGATGAACCTGTAACCAGCAAAGGAAATGAATTTGCCGTCGCGGTTGAACTGGCTGGAGGCTTCGTGCACGCTAGCGCATTGCATGGCAATTCCCTGGCTTTGGTATTCATTGCGCAGGGTTTCCATGTGCCAGAACTGAAGGCTGCCACGAAGCATTGAGTAGACCATGCGCCGATGCTGGGTCCCAGACATGATGAGCGGCGTCTGAAGAGGCAAGCGCTGCACGGAAAGCGACACTACACACTCCTCTGAAACGCTGAAGTTGAAGCTGTGAAACTGGCGCTTCAGGCTCTTGACAGCGCGGCGCAGTTTGGAGAAGAGATTGGCCGCCTCAGAGCTGCCGCTGTTGAAGCAGTGCAGGTCGCCAGTTGAGTCGCCGTTGAGGAAGCGCTCCAGGTCCTCTTTGTCCGGGGGCCGGCGGAGGCGCCCCTCCACCGACTTGAGCAGCTGCTGCCAGAAGAATCTCCGCACAGTGTCGTCGGGCGAGCAGAGGAACTTGAAGACGTGGCCAACTGTCTGGATGGCCAGCTCCTCCTTCAGTGGCAGGATGCCCAAGCCACCCTTGAAGCTGCTGCCATAGATGTAGTGCTCGTTGGCGTTGATGGGCAGGTGGCAGATGCGCTTGACCACCGCCCGCAGGGCTTCGTCGAAGTGGCCAAGCTCGCCAACCCGTGGCAGGTCGGTGCGAATGGCATATGAGAAGCGAGGCAAAATGAAGGTGCGAATAGCGTCGAGTTTCTGCCAGGGCGCCAGCAGAGAGTGCTCGATTTTCCCTAAGTCAACCAGGGCCTGCTTGAGGCTTTCAGTGGGAGTGCGATTGACATCCATACCTAGCTGGGTGCCAAGGTACTGGTAGCTATCGTGAAAAGTCATTGTGGGCATGGGGCCAGACTGAATTGAGAACGCTTCAGGCATAGCCTTGCCCTTAGACAGCGAAAGAGTGGCACACTTAGGGGGTTTAAAGCGCAACCCAATTAGCGAAGCAGTAGAGCCCAGGAACTCAAGCTTCTCCTGCAGTTCAGCGCCAGAGGAAGCCAAGATGGAGAGGTCGTCAGCGTAAGCCTGAATGTCTATGGAAAAGTCACCACATTTGTAGCCAGAATTAGGAAAGCGCGCTTTGTAAGCCCGAAGTAGGAATTCCAGCGCGATATTGAACAGAAAAGGGGAGAGGGGGTCGCCTTGTTTGACGCCAGCCTGAATGGGGATGGGTGGCGTCCTGCCGTGGGCGCCCTTGACAACTGTGGCCGTATCCACATAGAGATCCTGGACAATGGCCAAGAGAGAGGCGGGCAGGCCCAGGCGCTCGGCCATGAACAGAATGAGGCCGTGGGGCACGGAGCCAAAAGCGTTGGCTAAGTCGAGCCAGGCGACGGCCACCCTCTTGCCCTGCGCGCGGGCGTCGTGGAGGGTGGAGGAGAGCATGAAGGCGTGCTCCACGCAGCCCTCCATGGGGCGGAAGCCCTTCTGCTCAGCGCTAAGCAAGCCAGGAACGGACCCTAGGCGGCGAGCCCAAAGGGCTGTGTAAGCTTTATAGATAGTAGGCATGATAGCGATAGGCCGGTAGTTGGAGGGGTCTTCTCTGTCGCCCTTCTTGTAGAGTAGCACCGTTTCCGACTGCTTCCAGCTGCTGGGCACGCGCTGCTCCTCCAGGCAGACGTTGTAGAGCGCGCACAAGCAAGCGAAGGTGGGATCGGCCCTACGTAGGTCGCGGTACTGTAGTTTGTCACGTCCGGGCACCGTATTAGACATGCCGCCAAAGACAGTCTTAATCTCAGCGATGGTGAAGGGTCGCATGAGGTCATCCGGCACCTCCGCGCGCGCAATATTGGGTAGAGTGTCGGAGAGGGCGTCCACGTCGACGGGGACCTCGGAGAGCAGCGTGGTGAAGAACGACTGGAGTCTGGCCAACGACACGCGGCACTGGTCCGACTTGCCCTCGAGAATGGCGCGCATCGCGGCTTTCTTGTTCTTATTGAACCAGCGTTGCAGGGCGCCTGCCTCGCGCGCGTC
>JASAMZ010006069.1:0-47176 GCA_030248115.1 Linhomoeus sp. GSCO2_2 | reverse complement strand
TGTTGTTGTTGTTGTTGTTGTTGTTGTTGTTGTTGTTGTTGTTGTTGTTGTTGTTGTTGTTGTTGTTGTTGTTGTTGTTGTTGTTGTTGTTGTTGTTGTTGTTGTTGTTGTTGTTGTTGTTGTTGTTGTTGTTGTTGTTGTTGTTGTTGTTGTGGTGATCACCCAGTGATTTTCAGCCTTTGCCCAGAGTGTAGCGGCTACGGATGCGTAGCCTGCGGCAAGTGCGAGTGCGACGCGGGGTTTGGCGGGTAGCACCTGCGACTGGAATTTGCCAGATACAACGCAGAATTATGGCCGAAGAACTATACGACAGATGCCGAAAGTAAACTCGTTGTTCTCTCGTATTCTTGATAGAGTCATTAAATCTACAACCGTTATTTACACCAGAACTCCCGAAGGCCCAATCTGCTCGGGGAACGGAAAAATGCAATGGCGGGAGTTGCCAGTGTAGAGAAGGCGATGAGGTGCGTTTGAGTTACGATTACGACATTATGGACCTTTGATTTTGAAACAAGCAGAATGATTGGCAAAATAGGTCGCGCTCTGACAGTACTTGAGTAATCAGAGCACTCAATTTTTTAAATTAAATTTTTTTAATTAAACTTTGGTTTTAATTTAATTAATTAATTTAACAATTAATTACTATTATTAACATTAATATTAATATTTATATTAATAAGTATTTAATGATTAATTAATATTAATTTATTTAATTATTTTAATTTTAGATTCTTTTAAAGATTCAAAAATTCTTGCAGTACGTGTGGCTAGTTCTGCGAGTGCAGCGGCGAGACCAAATGTCCGAAAGGGAAGGAAGGGGAGGAGTGTAGCGGCAGGGGCTCGTGTCACTGCGGCAAATGCCAGTGCGAAGAGGGTTACGGCGGGCAGGGCCGCGACTGCCGAGAAGACGACGCGGTACCTGTAGATCAACAGGATGATAAATTTAATTCCATTGAATCGAAGTAAATTAAATTTAAATTTGAGTAAACTAAACTAAATTTTATAAACTTAAACTAATTAAACTAGGTTGAGTTAAAATAAAAAAGCAAGTCTATTCAATTCAACTTAGCAAAGAAACTAAATAATGAAGCAAATTGAATTAATTTGGCCTATATTATACTATACCATATTAGGTAAAGTAAACTAATAATTAAATCAAATTAAATTAAATTAAAGCTACTTATACTGAATTAGTATTATGTAAATTGACTCCGTATATCTTCTAATAATTCCTGGCTCTCCAACAATTCCCCGCTCAATAATTCTCCGGGAAATTAGCGTTATACCCAACCAATAAATATATCCCGGGTCTCTAATAATTCCCAGGGAAATTAAGAATTATTAAGAAACTGCTGCCAGTTAAGTATAACAGGCATTCCATTCGGCAGTATCATAGTAGTCAAACAATGTGTAATCTCGATCAAATCAACTTTAGCGATGATTCTTATCATTTCGGGGCGTAAGCAATACGTAACTGAACGAAGTACAACCATGAATTTGTTGCCTGAGCCTAAGGAAAACCTAAAAATTCCAAGCGTGAAGCCACAAAAATTTTTCAAAAGCGATTCACTAGCGCTAACTCCACCTAGCGAGCCGGTTCCATATCGAATTGAGCGTCTAGTCGAGCGCGAATTGGAATTTTAGAAATCAAGAAATAGACAACAGTAACCCAAGCGTCAAAACTCATTCTGGACAATGGACGGCGACGACGACGGAAGGTCCGATACCGCCCATTGAATTTGTCCGTTTGCGTGTTTCACTGGCCATTTGCCCAGCGACGAAGCCAGATGCCGGAGAGCGCCTGTTGGCTCATCGGTCAGCTGCATGGAGCCTCGACACTGTGGCGCGTCCGACCTGCTGCAAAATTGTCCTGCGTTACTGCGGCGCTTTCACTCCTGGCAGCTTGCTGGTGGGCGAGGTCTTGGGATTGAGCAGATCCTTCAGATGGATATGCATAGAGGTCAAGGTCAATGATACCCTCGGTACTTTGTTTTTTACAACATCTGCTAATTTGCTAAGTAGCTTGGACTGCGTAAGAATTCACTCAGATGGATTTAGGGTTTGTTTTGTTGTTGAACTTTGTTTGTTTGCTTTTATGCTCTCACCTTTAGTCTTTGTCTTAGGCCATGAGGCTAAGTGTCTGTGAATAAATGGAAAATTTTCATTTGTTGTATTGTACCGGGTTTTTCCGCTTAAGCGCCCCCCCCGCATAAGCGCCCCGGGGCGCTTACGAGGTTTTCACTGCCACATAAGCGCCCCGGGGCGCTTACGTGGTGCCAAAGTTTTTCGCCATGATGGCAGTAAAATAGCGGGTCCGACGGGTAAATTACCCGAGAAAGCTTGGAATATTGCAAAAGCATCACATCTCAGACCTATGTTAGACGAGCTTTAGTGATATGTGAAGCTGTAAATTGCTCAAATCGCGCATATATGTGGTTTGGCAGAGGTTGAGGAAGCTGTGTAGGTCGCTCGCACCGAGTTACAGGGCCTCATATTGTTTTGAAATTCAGTGTAACTGCCCGATGTAATGTCTTTGGGGCTTGAAACTGTCGATTGGACACTTAGAGAACCTTATAAATGCACAGAAAGCCATAATAAGTCACTAGAACTCTCCTACAATACTTTAGAGCATTTTCCGTTTTAGCGCCCCGGGGCGCTTAGATGGCGCCAACTTTAGGTCGTCTCAGGACCCATTTCAACGTAAGCGCCCCGGGGCGCTTAAGCGGAAAAACCCGGTACAACAATACGAATTGTTGTATGGTAAAACAGAAACCAGCCAAATAATTTCACATATTGGTAAGATATCAGTAGCAATAAGAAGCGCAAAGGTATTGAACAGTGATAAATCGATATCAAACTTTGCTGAAGTAGAGCAACGGAGCATGATTTGCGCTCGTCGTGTCACGGGAGTGAGTTTTGGAGGCGTCTTATGTGGTAAATTGCTGCATACAAAATCTCGATTGTTATACAACAATGTATTGTTGTATAGGATTCAATTGTTGTATAGTATGTTATAGTATGGCTGACCTGATATCAATTGTTGTATAGTATAGTATTGTACAACAAATGTCCAAGGAATTGTTGTATAGTATAGTATGCTATACTATAACATACTATACAACTATACAACAATGCATTGTGGTATTGTATGAAACGCTGCTTCAGCTGCCGACTCAGAGGTAGAAGCGCACCGCAGCACAACTCCTGCAGGCTCTCGGGCGCTGAAGTAGGTTGGGTTGGATGATGACTGCGTTCGCCATAAAGGACAGTCAAGAATTCACAACAGCGCAACTTTGTTGACTTAGAGTGAAACGATTCGATTCGATTCTTTTGATTCGCCACGCCATTGCGATAAGTAACTGGGAAGGACCTGGCACGAGATCGACGTAGTCAAAAAGGAGTCCATAGAGCCAGCGGCCGTCGAATGAGAAGATGCGGAGGTGCAGTATGGACTCTACTGACGGCACAAAGACCGGACCGCATCTGAAGGTACGCCACTGGGAGGAGGTGCTCTCGCGCATGGCCTCACAGACGACCTCCTCCCTCTCCACGGAGGCCACTTCGCTTGACTCGCTCTCGAATACCTACGTGACCGAAGGGAAGACGAGTGCTAGTAACAGAGAGTTGCATAGGCTTCACTAGATTCAGCACATGAAACCATTTACGCATCATTACGATGATCGACGAGAAGACGACGTTGGGTACGGTTTCAACTACTACAAAACTTGATGCGTTAGTAGTTACTTAATTAAAATTAAGTGCGGATTAATTGAGTACTTAATTACTGCGCTAATAAGCTTCGCTTCTCTGTTGTTCACCTTCAAGTAGCAGGTGAGCGGCGTGGAGTTGTAGTAGCTGTCGAACTTGAGGCGCCAGTCGACGTAGTACTGCCTGGGGCCCTTCAGGCCCCTCACCGTCGTCTTGAGCTCAAGCCAGCAGACGCTGTGCACGCGCACCACTTGGTGGTCTGCCACAGCGGGGTCTGTCTCGCGACGCAGATGACTGTGGGCTTCGCCGCCCAAATGGGCGACGAAGAAATCTTCCTCGGAAGCGACTAACAGACGACGCCGATCCATTAATGCCTTGGTGGAGTGTGGTATACTTGTGCCAGGCTGCGTTCTTTGTGTAGTGCGAGTGCACGAACGCAGGCCCGCCGACGTTCCGTTGATTGGCTTGGTTTGAATCGTCTTCTCTGATCAACACGTTTCGCCTAAGCTATAAGTGCCATCCCATAGTACGTTGTCACTACTGTCTTCGCGTACTCGGATCTTGCGTTCCATTCCCGCCGATAGAAACACGTTGGCGATCGTTTGGCGCTACGCAGCGCGTGAAATGTTTGGGTCATTCTAGAGAAGAGGAAGCGTGAAAGCTTGGATATGGTTGATTATCCATCCTGTCCGCCTTCTATTGGACACTGAAAGTTCAATGAGATATTATTGGGTGCCCTGGGTGTGGCCAATCTTGAAAACAGCGGTAGGTGCGAATTGAGAATTCGCGGAAGGCTGCTTCAGTGGAGACGTTTACGCAGTTGCATTTTGGAACGTCAGCATGTGACGCGAATAGTCCTTAGCCGAACCGCCTTTAGACCTCAGCCACAAATGGATGTAGTGACGCTGTCACTGGTGCAGCGCCGCCGCAGTGAGTCGCATGAACTCACAAGATGTCTCGAAACCATCATCGACCATAGAGTGGTTGACATCGCTTTGGACATTTTGAACCGATATGTAGTGCGTAAGAAAGTGTTAGCGTGTTACCTATATATTGTATTTTGCTTGGCGTCCACACCTTCTAATGATTACCTCGTCCTGTGGGTGGAGCTTATCAGCAGTCGGTGCTGCTTAAGAGGCAGTTCCATAACAACCAACCGCCAAAGTATTCGTGGTTCACTTCAAGGGTGAACAATTGCTGAATTTGGACCCGGTTCACAGGCCGATCTACTTTTGATGCCATGCCACAGTCATTCGAAGTGGAAGACAAAACTATGAAACAGTTTTTCTGGATCGCCGCCCTCGTTTCTGCTTGTGCGCTGACCTCCTATGGGAAGGTACAATACTGCTCCACACTGTAACTGGGAGCGCGAAAGTGACACTGTAGGGTAGGTTGCAGTTTTGCACAGAACGGTACAAGAAGGATCATACGGCGATATTGTGCACAAACGTTGCTCTGACGATTTGCCGCAACAAGTTGCACGACCGAACAACACAGGAAGCCGTTGCAACGAATTCGTTTCGGTCGAAGATTTAAGTGGAGCTCAATGGGCGTTGACGACGTTGATTCCTCTTTGCTAAACGATACCAGATGCCTCGTTGCAGCCGGTCGAGGAGAAGGGCGTGGTGTGCGACATCTGCCAGTATCTGGTTGGGGAGGCCAAGGAGTACGCCACCGAGAACCAGGATGTGATCGAGGAGAAGCTGAACCAGTTCTGCGAGCGCTTCGGCTTCCTCGAGGGCGTCTGCAAGGACCTCGTGGCCGAGTACCTGCCCCGCATCCTCACCTACATCAACGAGGACCTCACCAACCAGCAGATCTGCAACAGGATCCGACTCTGCGACGACCCCAGGGCCAAGCTGCTCAGCAACTACCACGTCGTGAGTCGGTCTTTGCTGGACGTAACGTTAGTTCAGTCCGACGTGACGCACTTGAGAAACCTTTAAAACGTTTTGTCTCGGCGATTTGCTGAAGGCAAGCCAATCGTCAACTTTGGCCTTGCGCCTTTCTGTCCGCTCGTCTCTGTCAGTACGCTTGAACTGAGCCCATCCCCAGTGCGCTCGTTTCAGAACCAAATGGTGCAGCAGCAGCGCGGCATCGTCTGCAGCATCTGCGAGAGTTTGGTGGACTTCGCCAAGGAGTACGCCGAGCTCAGTCTGCCCAGTCTGATGGAGAAGCTGAAGGAGGAGGTCTGCGAGGAGTTGGGCTTCTTCGAGCGCGTCTGCAAGGACATCGTCGACGAGTACCTCCCACGCATCTACCAGTACCTCGACGACAACCACTCCTCCAACTTCGTCTGCGCCAAGGTCGGCCTCTGCTGACGTTTTGCTGCTGCCAGCTGAGTGAAGACAAGAGCAGCTGATCAGAAACGGCAGACGCTTTCTCCCGCTATTGGCTTCCCTGTGACCGTTTGCGTGCGCCAGGGCTGTGTTATGCGCTACAAAGGTTTGAAAAGCAAGAAGCGAGTGCATAATATGGGCTAGGTGCACCACCATGAGCCAGCTCTGCACGGCGTCTTTACTCTACGGCGCTGTAGTTACTGAACTTCTCACCCTGCACCAGTGATGGCACCACCTGCAACGGCACCGAAGCTCGACATGACAGCCGAATGCCGCAAAGCGTTTCACGAAGGTTTTGAAGAAGGACTTCACAGAGAATGTGCTAATCGGAGCTTGCTGCGACAGTACTGCAGTTCTTGAAGAAGTGCAAAAGTCGCCGTCGCATGATTTCGTATGTAAGTAAAAGTTTTGTCGGCCAATCGACTCGTGTCGTGAGCTCATGGCCATTCAAGCAGGGAACAACCCAGCGCGGATCCTATATACTAAGCGGCATAGAGTATGTCTGTCTGTCTGTCTGTCTGTTAACACGATAACTCTCGACAGCATTGACGGATCGGGATGATCTATACGTCAAAAGAACCGCCATCAAGCGAGGATCAAAATGTCCTATTGTGGACTTTGGCCGATGTCTAAATTCCATGAAAATCACGAAAATATCGGCTGCACAGTACATTCTGAGCACTAAAGACTGCCTGAGGGTCAATTTCGAGGAACTTTTGCACTGTCATGTCATGATTCACTACAGAGTTGTCGCTGTGAGACCCTGACGTGTATTTACAGGCACGTGAAGTGGCACAGTGTTAATTGTAGGCACTGGTAGGGGCACGATGTAACATTGTCATGGCTAATGCCCAACTTCTATTGCTATATTCAAACACCTTTGATGTATACTCACAGGCACATCAGTAGTGTAAGTAAACACAGGCACTGGCAGGGGCACAGTCTCAAATTGTCTATGGGCTATTGCAAATATCTGTGGTGGTGCACCACGGGTCAATGCTCTTACGACCAGTGGGTCGTGGTGACATGCCATGGGTCTCGACGTCTTGCGACCTGTGGTGGTGTGTCATGGGTCTCTGCATATTGCGACCAGTGGTGGTGCGTCGTGCGTCTCTGCATCTTGCGACCTGTGGTGGTGTGTCATAGGTCTCTGCATATTGCGACCAGTGGTGGTGCGTCATGCGTCTCTGCATCTTGCGACCAGTGGTGGTGCGTCATGGGTCACTGCACCTTACGACCAGTGGTGGCGTGTCATGGGTCTCTGCATCTTGCGACCAGTGGTGGTGGGTTGTGGGTCTCTGCATCTTGCGACCAGTGGTGGTGCATCATGGGTCTCTGCATCTCGCGGCCAGTGGTGGCACACCTTGGGTCACTGCATTTTTAACAATCGAAGATTGGCTAATGACAATCCACTTTTGACTATGGACAATCACCTACGGGCTAAAGGCACTAGTTACAGTACTAACCTGCATAGACAAGATTATATCATGCTATGCTACCATACACTGTGCCATTGAGCCTCGGCGTACACAGTGACAATTCGACATCGGAGCCCAAAGTGTATCATCCGTGGCGTCTCTTGTGGACGCAGCAGTAGCATCGGCCGAGGAGAAGGAAGGCGCTCTTGCGGTCGGGCGACTGGCCGGTAAAGTAGCAGCAGCGGGCGCAGGACACCCCGTCTCTCACACGACTGCACGACAGCGGCGCCGAAGACGACGCCTGACGACACTCTGAACGAACGACAACGAACGTCGTTTCATGAAGGCATCAAGGTGCGTGAAGTGAAGTCAGCCACAAGTTGTGACAATTCCGTCCCATTGCAACCAGTGTGTTTTCCAGCGTAGGTACGTCGCGAAGCGTTTCAGTACTTTTTTGTAAGAGGCGAAGAGTAGTAAACCAGTATTCGTGTCGGGTTATGAGTGACTCATCCTTGTTCAGTCCACGCGAGCAATGGGTAGACAAGACTGGGAGCGCACGCACCTCCGTTCTGCAGTCGCAGAGTTCTGCCCTCGGAGTGGTGAGCGGGCTCCGTCGTCCACATCCACCCTGGAGCAGCAGTAGTTCTCGCCGTTCCACGAGTGTAGCGGTAGGACGAGGTGCGCCGATTCCATCGGTATCTACTGGTCGGGGTGGTCCGGAACCTGAACTGACTCCAACAAGGGATGCGTCCTAGGAACAAGCTGTATGTGTAAAAAGTTCAACCTATACTTTGTGTCTGTCAAATTTTGGTGAACAGTATAGTGAATTTCATTCGCATAATTAGCCGTATCTAGAGAAGGTATCCTGAAAACGTGTACCACAATTCAAATGCAGCTATTACCACGATACGGTTGTCTGTACAACTGATCTAAAGCTCAGTGATATCGCCGCGTTCGCCATAGGGTATCGGCATGATACGACGCCGTTCATCTGAAGTTTTATACCTGTGGGAATACGCCACATCGAACAAAAAACTTGCCAACTGTTTGGTGCAGTCGTTCTCTACTAGGAATTTCGTTTGGTGTGCGCATTTCTGCGTTATGACGCTTTTGACAATTTGTAGAATTTTGGCAAATTGTGGCGTATTTCTATAAAATTCCACAATTGCAAACAATTTCTTTTGTGTAACAAATTATCCGCGGTCTATGCTCTTTCGATTTCTGAAGAAATTTCGCCGCTAGTCCATCAGGCGACAAAATCGATTTTCGACTTTTTATATATTTTAATTGTAAATATCTCTAAATTGCAGTATTTCAAAGCTGTAGAACCATGTCACAAATTTTAATTGGCTTACGACCTTTCAATTTCTGCATTCACATTCGTCGATAAATGGCGTTCTATTTTTGTCATTTTGTGAAATTTTGACAAATAGTTGCGTATTTCTATGAAATTCCGCTATGCAAAAATTTCTTTTGTGTTACAAATTTTCCACGGCCTATGTTCTTTCCATTTCTGAAGAAATTTCGCCGCTAGCTCATCAGGCGAAAAAGTCGATTTTCGATATTTTCATATTTTAATTGTAAATATCTCCAAATTGCAATTGTTCAAAACTGAAAAACTATGTCACAAATTCTTACTGGCTTGCGACCTTTCAATTTCTGCATTCACATTTGTCAATAAATTACGTTCTATTTTTGTCAATTTATGAAATTTCGACAAACAATTTCGTATTTCTATCAAATTTCACATCGACAAAAAATTTCTTTTGTGTTACAAATTATCAGCGGTCCGTGCTCTTTCCATTTCTGAAGAAATTTCGCGGCTAGCTCATCAGGTGAAAAAGTCGATTTTCGACATTTTTGAATTTTAATTGTAAATATCTCGAAAATGCGAAATTAGCAACAGAAACGGACATCGGATCCATACTCAGCGACCTTGACTCTACTTGACCACATACGCCACATATCTTACTTCGGTGCCACGGACACACAGACACACAGACACACAGACAGACAGACATAGTCATCCGTATATATATGTCGTAGGGCTATCTGCAACCCAGGGCTATCCGCAACCATAGTACTACGAGAACGCAGTCGTCAATAGCCCTAGGGCTATCGACGACCGCGTGCTCCAGCCCTCCTCCATCAGATAAGGGTGCTCCTTCGCGGCCCGTTAACCCTTTTGTCATTAGCTAGTTTCAACACACTCATGTTCGCTATAGGTATGCCGGATGCCCACCGTAGCTTAACTAGACCGCACTCAAAGCAATGGCAAAAATTCAACGAGGGCGCTTTCCTCAGCGACAGAAAGCAACGGCCACAATTGGCACGTAACAGCAAGGCGGTCACAAATTATCGCAGAGATTGACACTTGTGGCCGTGGGTGAGCTACATGCAGTGCATTGTAACAGGTACGCACTGCACTTTGCAGATTGAGGCGATCAAATGTCGGTCTTGGGTGGAGTTTCTAAACAGAAGAACCCGGTAGACAGAACTACAAAATTCAGACAATCCTATTATGACTGGCTGAAGATTCTCATTTGGAGGCAGGCAGGTCCCCAAAGATATTTGACTCGGCGTCAGGTTCAGAGGATCCTTCCTTGCACAGTCGTCAGCGCAAATTGCGCCGCCTGATGTGCGATTTTGACCAACCCAAATTACTCAAATGCTTTCACTCTGGCGAAGCAAAGCAACCCCCTCTGGAAGCAACACAGCTGAAATGTAGGCTTGCCCATTGAGACCACATAGTAGATTCTCTTTGTGGCCTGCGACGCTTTGTGCGGCGGGACTATGTACCTATAGTGAACATGGATGTGTTGAAACCAGCTTATACAGAAGGGTTAACGGGCCGCGAAGGGGCACCCTTATCTGATGAAGGAGGGCTAGAGCGCGCCGTCGTCGATAGCCCTAGGGCTATTGACGACCGCGTTCTTGTAGTACTATGGTTGCGGATAGCCCTGGGTTGCAGATAGCCCTACGACATACACACCTCGCCGCGCTGAGGCGCGGCGAAAAAATACAGGTAGATCGATCACAAAAGGAAGACTGCTCAGCTACCGGGCAGGTCTGTCAGTAGTCGTGGAGGGGAACAGGGCGCTTGTGGTACGCCGATATCCGAATCGTGGGGTAGTACCAAACCTAGAACAGAACTGGTTGCTACGTAAGACAACTTAATTCACTGCGATTCCTGACGAGCGTTGCGAATTTGCGCCCAAACCTTGAATAAATAATTGTTTTGCGACTACGTTATGTTCACATTAAATTAATTAATCAAATTCAATTAAATCTGTATTCATTAGTTTAATTATTTAAGTTTGTTTAATTTAGCTTCATTTAGCTTCATCTTACTTAATTTAACTTTATTGAACTTAATTTAAGTTAATCTAATTTCAATGTGATTTGATTTAATTAGGCTAGTTTAATTTAATTTAATTTGCTTAAATTTGACTTAACTCAATTTAGTTTAATTTAGTTTAATTTAATTCAATTTAGTTTGGCTCAGTTTAATTCAATTCAAATTAATTTAATTTAATTTAATTTAATTTAATTTAATTTAGATTTAATTTAATTTAATTTAATTTAATTTAATTTAATTTAATTTAATTTAATTTAATTTAATTCAACGTAATATAATTTAATTTAATTAATTTAATTTGATTTATTTTAATTTAATTTAATTTAATTTAATTCAATTAATTTAATTTAATTATTTAATTTAATCTAATTTAATTTAATTCAATTTAATTTTAATTTAATCTAAATTAATATAATTTAATTTAATTTAATTTAATTTAATTTAATTTCATTTCATTAGTTAATTTGATTTAATTTAATTTAATTTAATTTAATTTATTTTAATTTATTTTAATTTATTTTAATTTAATTTAATTTAATTAATTTAATCTAGTTTAGTATAGTATCTAGTTTAGTATAGTTTAATTTAATTTAATTTAATTTAATTTAATTTGATTTAATTTAGTTTAATGTGATTCAATTTAGTTTAATTTAATTTAATCCACTTTAATTCAATGTGATTTAATTTATCTTGGAAAGTTTGATTTAATTTAATTTAAATTTAATTTTATTAAGCAAGCTTACTGATCCGTTGTGGACGGAAAGCGGAAGCGACCGCCACTCGTAGAGCTACTGCTAGCAGCGGTCGTCGCATCGTCCCAGCGCCTCCGATTGGGACCGTTGCAGCCGTCGCCGTCGCAGTACCTGCAGCTGGCATCGATCAGGTTGCGTCGGCCGGCCACCAGGACGCACTGGCGCCTCTTCGACTCGCACTTCTCGCTCCAGTTGCAGCCGTACGTCGTCTCGGGCACTGTTGAGCGCGCGCGAAGGTAGGTAAGGAGTACTGTTGCACTTGACTAGTTGTTGCTATAAAGCACTGTGACGCCGTCGCTTTGTGACCATTGCAACCGACCACAAGATACGGTCCTGCTCAATGGTATAGTACTATACCTGCCAGAAATTTCCGCTTTTAAGTCAGCCACTGTCGCCATTTTCAGGCCGTCGACGATCATTATGACGGTGAGCTCACAAGCGGAGAAGTGCGAGCGGTAAAATCCGATCAACACCAGTGTCTCAGACAGAAGTCAGAACCACTGATTGATCCATCGTTAGTTGAGTCGTTCGCTAACGATCCCAGCCTGCATGGGCAAAGATCCTTACTGAACTCAGAACCTGGATAGGCGCTCACGATTCCGCGCGTGCGTGGACGAGGTGGTGCATGTCAGCTTGAAGCAGTTGACTTCGCCGCCCAGGCCGCACGTCTGTCGCTGCAGGTTATCCGCCGAAGTGCCGCCGTGGCACCAGTCGGCCGCCTCTGCAGCGATTGTTGTCTGCTAGATATCGGACGGCCAACCGTCGTTTCACTAACCCGAAGCGTGCAGAAGAATAGCAAGAAGGACAATTAGAGCACAGCGCCCAGCGTCGATCATTGTGAAAGAACTCTGAAACCGTTGCTGCGTGTTGTCTTGTAGAAACTGCAGCAGCAGAAGTGAGAGCCCAAGCCAGGTCGCAAGTAGAGCTTGTGAAGTTCGGTCTGCGCAATTTGCTTACTGAAATTCGATCCTGGAAAGGTGGAGGGCTAACCACGGCCGCGGTAAGTGCGCTTGCTGCACTCTGCTGCTCCCTTGTTTGAAAACTTGGCGTTGCTCTTGTTCCGTCTGCTCAACTCACGCGCTGCCCATCGTCGAATTGAAGGGAGAGGCGAAACTATGCATGCCATATGTACCATGCTTTAGGCGTTCCGTATCGCACTTACATCGATGTTTGAAACTCTTTGCCTTCTCTGCTCCGTCTGTTGACCCGTCCGAGTCGGCTAACGTGCGAGTTTTGACGAGACAGGTAGAGCGGTTGACATTCAATGAGGGAGGTAGTTGGGGGGGGGGGGGGGGGGGGGTTCAAATGTATTCTTCTGAGAATTGTACCTAGGGTGCCATCTTGGGTGGCTATCATAGTGCAGTTGAAGGCGCGCCGTTGCTCTGAGTAGGCGTAGCGGGAATTCGCAACGGCGCTGGACAGATGCTGTCGTTACTGACTGGCCAATACATCGACGACGGCGCCAGGGAATGTCAACTTACAATCAAATGTGTCCAGAAAGAACGCCATTTTCAGGCTGGAAATGGGCCCGCTCCCATCCCAATTGGCAGACTCCGCCTTTGCGCCCGACGGGCAAACAGACAGACTTAAACGAAGCCCTGCGGCGACCACTCTACATTTGTCCATCTAGTCTCAGTTTCAATCAAGGCAGCGAAGATGGCACGAGAAAGCCCTCGCCCTAGAAATTAGGTGGTAATGATGTTTGTGACACGTCCCACCCACTCCACAGTGCCAACTGTAAAAGGGATTTCAACGTGAAACTAGAGTGCTACAAACATGTGCGCGGACATGTGGAAATGGGCTCCGCTGCTGGCGGCGTTTGTCTTCTTCGCGGGTACAATAGTCGGCATTATCACACTGTTTATCGTCTTAAACTGGGACAAAGAGAAGACCTGTCAGGCGACTCTGAAGTGTAAGCTGTTGTCAAGCTTCTACCTTCTGAACTTTGACAGGAACAAACCCACAGTTTGACGGCGGGCGCTCTCTCTCTTTTGACTCAACGAATTCACCAGTGTCTCGGCATACGCAAAGAAAGGTCATAAAGTTATTAACGTAGCAGATGAAACGTCTACAGATTGTCAAACTCGAGTGAATTCGCAGTCAAATTTGGAATGTTTGCATTGTCCATCGTTGTGAATAGACGATAAAGAAGTTGTCGCGCGTCGCTTTTAGGCAAGAGCCTCCCCGAAAGCGGAGAGGAAGACAAGGCGAAGCCAGTCACTAGAACAGCGGACAGGAAAGAAGAACTATTGTTTCAGTCATACGGCTACTTGTATGGTCTTGTCAAAGTCGCTGCCAGTGGGAACTGCACGGAATTTGATAGCGTTTGCATTTCGCGAGGAGCTACAGTGGGCTTCATTACGACGAAGCGTCTTTCGCTTCTGATTCGTCGACTTGCCGACTCGCAGGTCGCTACTGGTGAACTGGGTTACTGTATCGACGCGGTCAGTGTGTCGCTTTCAAAGTCGTTTCCATAAAGGCATAAAAGATCGAGTAATCGAGCTTGCATTGATGCAGCACGGTGCGTTTTGGAATGATGGTTCAGGCGACTTCGAACCGAACGTGGGACGTCTCGGTGGTGTCTGCGGCGGCCGTAGAGTACAAAGACGAGAAGTGGACAGCGTTTTGGCCTCACAAACGAGGGCGCATTGAAATTCCGTCTGAAGTGGGGCATACCTACTATACCGTTCATCGTTTGGACACCGCACACTGCAAAGTGTCGTCATGTCGCGCACTGAACCCCCCCCCCCCCCCCCCCCCCAGCCTGGAAGACTATTTGGTGCAGGATGTGTTGAAGTTTGATTTTGTATGTCACAAGGCATTGTGTCTTGCTCTGCCGAACATTTAAATCTTGTCACATAAGGCGAAGCTTTAATTAGTGTCACAAATGTCGAAGCTACAATTGGTGTTAAATTCAAAGTTTGTCGAAACTTTGATTAGTATCACAACTCACAAATGCTACTTTTCGTTGGGCGATTCTACAGCGGGTTGAACGTTCTAATCACAGGTGTTCGAATGGGAGGTGAACGAACCAAACGAGTATGCTGCCAAATGGGCCGTTCTCAACAGGAACGGAAAGTACGGAGACGCCAGTTGCGCGGCCTTGGCACACACCAGTGCTTTCGTCCTCTGCCAAGGTGAACGCCGCGACGTGGAAGCGTTTCATTCTAGCCATTTAGCCACCTACAATTTTATGTTAGTAGTAGTTTGTTATCGCCATCAATCCTGATCGTGTGACGGTTTAGAGTCTACTTCGTTGCTTCAGCTGTGGAGGCGCTGCGGTACGACGAGATCCGTTCCACGAGCCTGAATTCTAGCCCAGTTGAGGACATCTGGAGCGCGTCGCAGTCATTGTGCGAGAGGAGCTGCCACGGCCTTCCCTACTGCATGAGCTTTGACTACAGCTTCCGGAAGAGGCACTGTCGACTGCACGCAGTCCTGCCGGATGACCGTCCCACGCACGTCGTTAGTGATCCCTTCTACAACCTCTATGTCAAGGCTTAGTGCACCCAAACGAATCTTTGGTAACCGCAGCCGTCGGCAAAGTGAATCGTCTGAAATCGCAAATTATCAATTGAGAACAACGAAACCACACAACACCAACGAATCGAGTTGACGATTTCGAAGATGTGTCAGTGAAACATTTCGTACAACGTCGCATGACACGATTGGACTACATACCATTTTGCACCCAAATTTAGGTGTAAGTACTTGTATTTATGTACGTGCGCCTACGAACAGTGGCGGATCTCGGATTTGGGGATGGGGATGGGGGAGACAGGGATTCCAATATGCTACAGGCGAATAATTAGAAGTACGTACATGTATGTGAACCGAAAAGGGCACACATAGCGCGCGCACTTTTACCTGCTACGAGGATCACCAATGATTTTGCTATTGGCTGGAGGGAGAGGCGACGTTTTGACAGAGAATGTTATGGTGAGTGGGGTAGAGGGGGAGGGGGGGGGGCACGTACATACAAGCGCCCCTCTGCAAGTGTCCGTATTTGCTCAGTGATGTACCTATGCCAAATCTGGTGCAACATAAGGCTGCAAAAGAAGCGAATCTATAGGTTACTTGAATTGGCTGAATTTGTCGGGTGGCGTTTCATTTCCATTTTCTCAAAATGTGCGCGGTCGTAACTTATCTGTTATCGTGTTTGTCCATGAGAAAGTGCGTCTTCTTGGGGAAAAGCTCATAAAACTCAGTGTCAGTGGGGCTGCAGGCGCAATGATAAAAGAGAGCTTCTCGAACTCGAGCTTTGCTTTTCTCAAAGTCATTGACGCATTTCCCTGACTTTCTCAAATTAGCAAATGGTAGAAACGCAATAAACGCACCATAAATCTCATCTCGTTTGACGCAAATGCTCCCTAGCGCTGCCTTATCGCTATTCTCGGGCACTTCAAAAGCCAGCGTCGAAACAATCCGAGAGTCAAACAACCCTTTGTCGATTACTGAGTCACTGACGTCGCTCAACTCAAAGCAATCTTGTCCAAAATGAAGCAACTGCTGTTGGTGGTCGCTGCGGTTGCCGTTGGCGCCTTCGCCCAGAAGCAGGTAAGGTACCATACAGTACGTAAGCAACTACAGATATATAGATACAAGTTAGGTGTGTAGGCAAATGTATGAGTGCATATTATTCATGTGTGCGCTTCTCCACAAAACCCTTCATTGTTGTATCCAAGACGTCAAATTCTCGCAGAGCGTCTGTCAGTGTCGTGTAGTCAGAAACTGGTATTCCTTAGTCTTGGACACTAATAAGTAGCAAGCGACTTTCACAAGCTTTTCTTCCGTTCCTCCCGAACATGGCAAGGATTAGAAGAATGTATGAGTGCATATCATTTATGTGAGCGCTTCTCCACTTGCGCTTCTCCACTAAAGTTCTTCGCAATTTTGCAAACTGCGTGGAGATCGAGCGAGATGAAAGGAAGGGAGAACTTCCTCGTCAGTCACTTCATTTACTTTTCCCGCACCTACAAATACTATCCTTGTCATCAGAACTAGGAGTGGCTCGTCTAGACAAAGTTGCAACACCTGGCCTCCCTTCAGAAGCCGCTGGCGCCGCAGGTGCGCGGCATCGCCTGCAGCATCTGCGAGAGCCTGGTCGACTTCGGTAAAGAGTACCACGAGCTGCCCCTTCCTGCTCTGATGGAGAAGCTGAAGGAGGATGTCTGCGCAGAGTTGGGCTTCTTCGAGCGCATCTGCAACGACCTCGTCGACGAGTACGCCCCGCGCTTTTATCGCTATCTCGACGGCAACTACTCCTCCAACTACATCTGCGGAAGGGTCGGCCTCTGCTGAACAGAGCTCGAGGAGGAGAGGGAGATGGAGAAGGAGACAGCGAGACCCACAACGCGATTTCTATAAGCGTGTTTCATTTTGCAAATGTACATGGCGCAATGTCGGTAGAAATAAGTGTCAGCATTATGCATGAACATCCGCTACCCTTCGATTTATGGAGTTTTCAATGCCGATTCGAACGGAACTGGTGTGCGTTTTGCTGAAAAGATGGTTGCGCCGCCAGCGCGCGTTGTGCGAATGTCGTCGATTCAAGGAACGACGACCATCCGCCGTTACAAGAAGAACGTATTGTCCTAATCCTCTGGGTATGGCAGAACCCAACAAAACTCACGAATTTCCCGAGTGTGGCAGCACTCATTATCGCCAGGGCGAAAACAGGCGCGAGAGTCCGTCTCGGTTCGCGGCTGTCACGAATGCGGAACGGCGCCGGACGTAATCCTTTCGCTGATCGGCGACTGCGGCGATAGCGCCGCAAGATAATCCGGGGAATTCCAGACCCTTTGGGGACGCTGGCGCGGCAACATGATAAGCAGAACAGTGCACAATCACTTGCATCACCGTCTGCAATTTGCAGACGAAGCGAGCGACGGCAAAGGTCAGAGTGCTAAGCTCTGCCGATAGCGTCTCAAAGATGCATCTCCGAATGCTTCGTGAAGCCTTCAAATACTGTTTCTCGGCCTTGTAATGCGGTCTGGCCTGACTGACTTCATTCGAATGCAAATCACGTGTTCGCATTCTTGCACTTTCGCCGTCGGAAAAACTGTAACCGAGAAACTACCGCCGCCACATAAGCCGCTTGTCTTCTGATCCGCTCGAGTAGGAATTCTGGCCCGGTTTTCCTCCAAGAATGCACTGAGGGCGTTTCTTATCGCCAATCGACCGCCTACAAAAGGCGGCCCGAAAACAGAGAGAACTCCACACTTCTTCTTCGGTCCTCACCGCCGATACAACCCAATTTTGTCCGACAGCCAGTCCTCGTCCGGTAGAACCCGAATCGAGATGAAGCAGGTCGCCATCGTCATCGCCGTCTTCGCCGCCGTCGCCTTGGCCAAGGTGAGAAATTGTGTCTTGGCGGAGCCCATTTGTGAGTTGCGTATAGAAAGGTTCCCAAGTCTAGACTAGATGACTACTCTGTGAATACTGCGGAGAACTCAACGCTTACACACAAATTGGCGACGCTATAACAAGTTACTATGAAACGTTCCGAAGCTTTGTTCATTCTTTGGTTCATGCTGAAACATGAAAGGGATCTACATATAGTAGTCTCAGCACAGTTTCTTAAGATTTTCTATTCCTTTGACAAGCTGAACCCTGCATTGCACTCATCCATCCATCCCCCCCCCCCCCCCCCCCTAAACACCCAACTGCGTCGTGTCATGTGGCATTCGCTATCGCTACTCCTTCAAAACCAAGCCCTTCCTTCTCTGATGTCGTCGCTTGCAGCCTACGTGTTTGCAGCCGGTCGAGGAGAAGGGCGTGGTGTGCGACATCTGCCAGTATCTGGTTGGGGAGGCCAAGGAGTACGCCACCGAGAACCAGGATGTGATCGAGGAGAAGCTGAACCAGTTCTGCGAGCGCTTCGGCTTCCTAGAGGGCGTCTGCAAGGATCTGGTGGCCGAGTACCTGCCCCGCATCCTCACCTACATCAACGAGGACCTCACCAACCAGCAGATCTGCAACAGGATCCGACTCTGCGACGACCCCAGGGCCAAGCTGCTCAGCAACTACCATGTCGTGAGTAGAATTTCCAGTTTCGGCCGACACTCCTCAGGACAATAACAAAGTAGGAAGGTTTCCCTCTCTTGTACAGCTGGTGAAGCCTCTTTGCCCGACTTCCCTAAACGGAAAGATTGATTCATCGCTCTGCCTTAAACTGGGGTGGCGGGATGGATCACATTTAAAACGGCACTCATCACATATAATTCGGGTGTTGGCACATATAAAACGGGACTGTCACATACAAATCGGCACCATCACAAATACCCAGCAGTTCCACATATAAATCGGCACAATCACATATAAATCGGCACAATCGCATATAAATCGGTACTATCGCATATAAATCGTCACTTTCACATATAATCGGCCGTTCTGCGTGCCTGTTCCCCTGATTACAGAGAATCGCCAGGCACACGAACTAGAGCGTTTGTGTCAGCAAACGAGCGCTTGTGTTTGTCTTATGACCAGGCAAAATCGGTCTTCGAAGTGAAGGTTGTCGCAAGCGCTAGCAGGGAAGGGGCACAGCCGGCCTAAGCAGGAGGCAAAGAATATGGGGGAGTGTGCATCCCACCAAAAGTTTGCACTAAAACTCGGTCGACGTCGCGCCTGGCGGGTCTCAGCTGAGGCTTAGCGCGACCACCAACTTCAGGGCGCGCTCCGCGCGCCCTGAAGTCGGTCACCGGTCGCGCTAAGCCTAAGCATCGACCCGCCAGACTGCGACGTCGACTGACTCTTGTGCATGGTGGGCGCAGGGCGAGCCTAAGCATAGCCTGATTTGGAAGGAATATTCTGTGTCCGAAAGAAATGTACCGAAACACGAGACGGCCATTGCTTCACACATATGATGTAATGCATTTACAGTTTTAGAATACGCGAAAGAAAGCATTCGGTTCATTTTAACGGCCGCTGCCCAGTGCGAACGCGTTTACGCCTACAAAACCATTAGTATGCGCTAGTACCGAAATATATGTGCAAGCACCAAATTATATGTGCAAGTACCGATTTATATGTAGAAGTTCCGCTTATGTGCGCAAGTACCAGAATATATGTGGAAGTGCCGATTTATATGTGACGTGTCCCGTTTTATATGTGACCCGTCATTTTCCCCCTTAAACTGACCTGCTTGTCAGAAGAGTGTCTACTTCTCGATGGCGCATAGGCCTAGGCCTATCTGCAACCCCACGACTTTTTTCAGTACCAGATGGTGCAGCAGCAGCGCGGCATCGCCTGCAGCATCTGCGAGAGTCTGGTGGACTTCGCCAAGGAGTACGCCGAGCTGTCCCTTCCCCGCCTGATGAACAAGCTGAAGGAGGAGGTCTGCGAGGAGTTGGGCTTCTTCGAGCGCATCTGCAACGACCTCGTCGACGAGTACGTTCCCCGCATGTACCGCTACCTCGACGGAAACTACTCCTCCAACTACATCTGCGGAAGGGTCGGCCTCTGCTGAACAGGGCTCGAGGAGGAAGAAAGCAAGATCAAGCAACCACGCAGCACGATGCAAACCGTGATCCACGCAACAAGCACAATGTAGGTACCATGTAGTGCCAAATTATATTCGCGTTAGTGCTCAAATGCATACAGTAGTAGTATGTCCGTCCACACCCCCGTCCTAACTGGAGAGAGAAAGAGAAGCTATCGCAGAATGCTTCTGAAGAGTGCAAGCGGTGCAAACAAAACGATCCACGCTGCAACAGAGAAGGTCCGCGTCAAGACGTGTTCCAGCCGGTATGGGCCTACTAGCAAGTTGAAAGGTCTTAGTGAAACGCTTATTAACAGAATCACGCACGATTGAATTAACTTTTTGCGGTGCAACGTGTACATATCTTCGGCCACAACTATTGATTGGGCTCCCGGTCTGATAAATTCAATAGTACACCCTGCGTTCGACCACTTCTGAACTGACGTCGGCATCACGACTTTCATGTTCCACCGCCTCAACAGAAGCGTTCTTCCAGTTAACCGTCGCTGCAATCGTTGAGATGGTGCACACTGACTGATCGTCTCCAGTTCCGTCTTTCTCAGGCTGTATTCTCAGGCAGCAGATCAGCAGGCAGCAACAAATGTAGAGCAGTAGAAGTACATAGGCAGGCGCTCACGATCGCCGTCACCATGGAGCCAGCTGCCATGGCGGTTGCCAGTGCGCCGCCGACGCCGTCTTCTGGAGTCGTCGACGCTGGGACGGCGGTTGACGTCGCGGTGGTTCCAGCTGCTGTGGTCGTGCTTCCACCTGGTGTAGTTGGTGGAAAGGTAGCGGTTGCTGCCGTTGTACCACCCGTGCCGGAGCTACCGGTCCGGGACGTCGTCGTCGACGGCGAATTCGGACTTGTGCTCGGTCCTGCAGAAGTGGTGGTGGTGGCTGGTTCTCCTGCTGGTGCTCGAGGTCATCGCCACAGTCGCTGAGAAGGTTCTCCAATCACACATTATCACTATCAGATATCATCTGGGAATCAAGTCCTGTGATGTGCCTGTTCAGGTGTCTTGTGGGGTCCTTGATGAGCATCTGTGCCTTCTTGGCAGAGTAGTAGACGCCCTTTCAAGTGGCCCGCACGACGCCGTCGTTGAAGGGTCCCGAATAGCGACAGTCCTCCGTGTAGTACCTGCCGTTCAGGGGGTGGCGGGATGGATCACATTTAAAACGGCACTCATCACATATAATTCGGGTGTTGGCACATATAAAACGGGACTGTCACATATAAATCGGCACTACCACAAATACCCAACAGTTGCACATATAAATCGGCACAATCACATATAAATCGGCACAATCGCATATAAATCGGTACTATCGCATATAAATCGTGACTTTCACATATAATCGGTCGCTCGGCGTGTCTGTTTCCCTGCTTACAGAGAATCGACTGGCACCCGAACTAGAGTGTTTGTGTCAGCAAGCGAGCGCTTGTGTGTGTCAGCTGGTGACCAGGCAAAATCCGTCTTCAAAGTGAAGATTGTCGCAAGCGCTAGCTGGGAAGGGGCACAGCCGGCCTAAGCAGGAGGCAAAGCATATGGGGGAGTGTGCATCCCACCAAAAGTTTGCACTAAAACTCGGTCGACGTCGCGCCTGGCGGGTCTCAGCTGAGGCTTAGCGCGACCACCAACTTCAGGGCGCGCTCCGCGCGCCCTGAAGTCGGTCACCGGTCGCGTTAAGCCTAAGCTTCGACCCGCCAGACTGCGACGTCGACTGACTCTTGTGGATGGTGGGCGCAGGGCGAGCCTAAGCATAGCCTGATTTGGAAGGAATATTCTGTGTCCGAAAGAAATGTAACGAAACGCGAGACGGCCATTGCTTCACCCATGTAATCTAATGCAATTTACAGTTTGACAATACCCAATAGAAGTGCAATCGGTTTATTTTAAACCGCTGCCCATTATGAACTCGTTTACGCCTACAAAAGCATTAATATGCGCTAGTACCCAAATATATGTGCAACCACCAAATTATATGTGCAAGTACCGATTTATATGTGGATGTGCCGCTTATATGCGCAAGTCCCAGAATATATGTGGATGTACCGATTTATATGTGACGTGTCCCGTTTTTTCGCCGCGCCTCAGCGCGGCGAGGTGTATATGTCACAGGCGATGGCCGTCTTCAGGCGATAGCCGTCTAGACGGCTGTCGCCTGGTCGATCAGGCCGCGGCCGTCTAGACGGCAATCGCCTGATGCGTCAGGCCGCGGCCGTCTAGACGGCAATCGCCTGATGCGTCAGGCCGCGGCCGTCTAGACGGCAATCGCCTGATGCGTCAGGCCGCGGCCGTCTAGACGGCAATCGCCTGATGCGTCAGGCCGCGGCCGTCTAGACGGCAATCGCCTGATGCGTCAGGCGCTGGCCGTCTTTTCTTTCTCTGTATTAGTTTCGGACACAGTATATTCCTTCCAGTTCAGGCTATGCTTAGGCTCGCCCTGCGCCCACAGTTCACAAGAGTCAGTCGGCGTCGCAGTCTGGCGGGTCGAAGCTTAGGCTTAACGCGACCGGTGACCGATTTCAGGGCGCGCGGAGCGCGCCCTGAAGTTGGTGGTCGCGCTAAGCCTCAGCTGAGACCCGCCAGGCGCGACGCCGGCCGAGTTTTAGTGCAAACTGTAAGTGGAATAAACACTCCTCCATTTACTTCACCTCCTGCTCAGGCCTGCTGTGCCCCTTCCCTGCTAGCGCTGGCGACAGCTTTCATTTTGAAGACGGCTGTTGACTGGTCCATCAGGCGATAGCCGTCTTTTCGAGCAGAAGACGGCCCACGCCTGACGCACCAGGCGATGGCCGTCCTTTCCCCGAGAAGACGGCCGCGGCCTGATCGACCAGGCGATAGCCGTCTAGACGGCAATCGCCTGAAGACGGCTACTGACTGCAACATATATATACGGTTGACAATGTGTGTCTGTGTGTCTGTGTGTGTGTGTGTCTGTCCGTCCCACCGAAGTAAGATAAGTGACATATGTGGTCAAGTAGAGTCGATGTCGCTGAGTACGGATCCGATGTCCGTTTCTGTTGCTAATTTCGTATTTTCGAGATATTCGCAATCAAAATTCAAAAATGTCGAAAATCGACTTCTTCGTCTGATGCGCTAGCCGCAAAATTTCTTCAGAAATGGAAGGAGCATGGACCGCGGATAATTTGTAACACAAAAGAATTTTTTTGCAAATGTGGAATTTAATAAAAATACGCGATTATTTGTCAAAATTGCATAAATTGACTAAAATACAACGTCATTTATTGACGAATGTGAATGCAGAAATGGAAAGGTCGTATGCCAATAAGGATTTGTGACCTATTTTTGCAGTTTTTAAAAATTGCAATTTCGAGATATTTACAATTAAAATATGAAAATGTCGAAAATCGACTTTTTCACCTGATGATATAGCGGCGAACTTTCTTCAGAAATGGGAAGGGCATAGACCGCGGGTAACTTGTAACACAAAAGAAATTTTTTTCTAATGTGTAATTCCATAGAAATACGCGATTATTTGTCAAAATTGACAAAAATTGACAAAATAGAACGTCTTTTATTGACGAATGTGAATGCAGAAATTTAAAGGTCGTAGGCCAATGAGAATTTGTGACATAATTTTTCAGGTTTGAAAAACTGCAATTTGGAGATATTTACAATTAAAATATGAGAATGTCGAAAATCGAATTTTTCACCTGTTGAGCTAGCGGCGAAATTTCTTCAGAAATGGAAAGAGCATAAACCGCGGATAATGTGTAACACAAAGGAAATTGTTTGCAATTGTGGAATTTGATAAAAATACGCGACAATTAGCCAAAATTCTACAAAATAACAGAAACGTCATAACGCAGAAATACGTACACCAAGCAAAATTCCGACCAAACAGTTGGCAAGTTTTTTGTTCGATGTGGCGTATACCCACAGGTATAAAACTTCAGATCAACGGCGTCGTATCATGCCGATACCATATAGCGAACGCGGCGATATCACTGAGCTTCAGATAAGTTGTAGAGACAACCGTATCGTGGTAATAGCTGGACTTGATTTGTGGTACACGTTTTCAAGATACCTTCTCTAGATACGGCTAATTATGCGAATGAAATTCACTACACTGTTCACCAAGATTTGGCAGACACAAGGTACAGGTTGAACTTTTTACACACACAGCTTGTATATGTGACCCGTCATTTTCCCCCCGTTCAGGTGCATCTTTGAACCACTAGCCGCTGCGACTTTGAGCGGTATGGAAACAAGGTAGGCGAAACAGTTGCAGTTTCTCTACAAAGCAGGGCAGCTAGGGGTGCGAAATTGTTCCGGGAGAGAAATTCTGCTGCACGAAGTTGTCCACTAACTGTCCACAGGCCAAATGTAGAGAAGCAGTAGCGGATCCAGGGGGGGGGGGGGTGGTTGTGCGTCCGCCCCCCCCCCCCCCCCATTCGGCCAAACCGGCCCCCCCCCCATTCCCCCTTCCGAGAAAAAAAAAATTGCGCGGCAGCACCTGCAGAGCAAAAAATTTTTGCCTGCGGCGCTATTTTATAGCACTTTTGTACCAAAATAGGCCAAATTTTTTGCCTGCGGCGCTATTTTAAAGCATTTTTGTACAAACATAGGCCAAAATTGGCAAAAATTTTCGCCTGCGGCGCTACTTCTTTTATGTGCTTTTATAGCATCTTGGTCCCCCCTGTGGCCTCAAAGATTCCGCCCCCCCCCCATTCCAAAATCCTGGATCCGCCACTGTGGAGAAGGGCTGTCCTTCCAACTGGAATTTCTCCTCGACTGCTATCCGACTGTCCCTGCGGAGGAAACCGAATCGTTGAACCTTCCGATACCCAGCCTGTAGCCGTCCGCCGCATCCGATAACTACAGAAATGCAGAGTGAAGTGTCGTTATGCCGTGAAACACCACTCACTATGCGACCCCCTCAAAGGGTCAACTGTGATTAATCCCCCCATCCCCACCCCTCCTCTCCTTTCGTGTGCCCTGCCCGCCTTGAGCCTCAAACAACTGTTAACCGCTTCCCTTCAATGCAACCACAGTTTCACACAAAGAGCTCTCGTAGCGCGCGTAGGCCACTCCGTCATCGCAATCCGTCAGGGCGACAAGCAGCAGAGAGTTCCCAGCAGTGGTCAATCGGTGGATAGTCTCCAGGCCCAACCAGTAGGAGTCGGAGGGATTTCCGAAGCCTTCGCAGTAGGCGACGCAGTTGCTGTCGAAGGAAGTGGCTGCGCCTTCCAGAGTGCGCCTGGAAGAGGGGAGATTAGTGGGGTTTCCTTGCGCTACACGTAACTAAACTGCGAGCAACCAAAGCGTTTCACTCACGTTATGTCTGTCGAAGCGTTAAGAAAAGAAGACAATGGGCCCGTCACCCAAGGCACCCCATCTCACTAAGAAAGCTGGAAAGCCACGCTCCTGCTCGCTCAACGAAGCTCGAAAGTGAAACCGGCATCGCTATGGATCGTTCGTGTGCCCATTGCAAAACGTAAAGCTACCTATGTCGGCGGTCAATATTGGCAATCTTCATCTCGGTATTTCTTGCAGAGAAGTGCATGCCCCTCCAGCTCGTCGATGCCGTCGTTAACTGGAGCACCATTAACTCCACTCTCCACCATTCATACCGTTAACAGGTACTATAGAGTGAAGCAACACCTATTAATAGAATGGCGCACGACTGTATCTACAGACATTTGCGTATACCGGCGTATATCGGCGCAAGAGAAACGCCATTTCACAAAACCCAAGAACAGAGTAGGCACTGACGGGTCATAGTAACATTCTACAATTCTCGCGGAGGCTGTGCTACAACACTTTATGATGCGATTAAAACGCTTACTAACCACAATTATTCATTAGGCTTCTTGCTTGACATTTTCAGTAGTACACCCTACGCTCTACCACTTTTGAGCCGACGTCGGCATCACAGCTTTCAAGTTTCACCTCCCCTAGAGAAGAATCCTTCTCGTCAGCAGTCGCGTCGATCGTTGAGATGGTGCACACTGACTCGTTGTCTCCAGTTGGGTCTTGCTCAGGCTGTCTTCTCAGGCGGCAGATCAACAGGCAACAGCAAATGTAGACCAGTAGAAGTAGGCAGGCGCCCACGATCGCCGTCCCCATGGAGCCAGCAGCCATGGCGATTGCCAGCGCGCCGCCGGCGTCGTCTTCTGCAGTCGTCGCAGTTGACGTCGCCGTGGTTCCAGCTGCTGTGGTCGTGCTTCCGCCGCCTGGTGTAGTTGGTGGAGAGGTAGCGGTTGCTGCCGTTGTCTCACCCGTGTTCGTCGTCGTCGACCGGTTATTGGGGCTTGTGTTCGGTCCTGCAGTGGTGCTGCTGGCTGGCTCTCCAGGAGTGCTGGAGGTCATCGCCGCAGTTGCTGTGAAGATTCTCCGTCGAAACATATCATTTCTGGTTGTAAGTCAGATATCATTTTGTGAATCAATACCTGTGGTGTGCCTGTTCAGGTGTCTTGTGGGGTCCTTGATGAGCATCTGTGCCTTCTTGGCCGAGTAGTAGACGCCCTTCCAAGTGGCCCACACGACGCCGTCGTTGAAGGGACCAGAATAGCGACAGTCCTCCGTGTAGTGCCTGCCGTTCAGATGGGCCTTGAAGCAGTCCTTGAACCACCAGCCGCTGCAGTTCGAACGGCAGAAAGTGCGTTTGGCGAAGCAGTTTCAGTTACTCTACAAAAGAGGGCAGCTCAGGGTGCGAAATTGTTCTCACAGATTCAGGGCAAAACAACCAAATTCGAGTGGCAACGTGATGCTTCAATCAATTTCATCTGTTATGTACTCCGTCTGCTCCGTTCGCTCTGAGTTTGGATTACGTTGCGGTACTTGGTAGTGCGTCAGGTTGTGTAGTAGAAACTTTGGTCTTAGACACCACCACGTCGTCACAACTTGCAACGTCTCCAGATTTGTGATTCACCCTCCGAATGCCGATGCGCAGCTAATTTGAGAGTCGTCGTTGTCTCTGTCAAATGTGGAGAAGGGCTGTCCGTCCAACTGGAATTCCTCCTCGACTGCTATCAGACTGTCGCCTGCGGTGGACACCGAATCGTTGAACCTTCCGATACTCAGCCTGTAGCCGTCCGCCGCATCCGATACCTGCAGAAATGCATGGCGAAGTGCCGTTATGCTGTTGCTGTTAAGCGCCACCATACGACGCCCTAAACTGGAGGTTTGGTTGCGACGCAGAGCAGCCTAACCTCGAATACCCCCCTCCCATTGCATACTCCCTCCAAAAACTTCAAATAACTGGTTCGCTTCAATTCAGCATCAGTTTCACCTGAAAGAGCTCGTAGCGCGCGTAGGCCACCCCGTCATCGCAATCCGTCAGGGCGACAAGCAGCAGCGTATTCCCAGCAGTGGTCAAACGGTAGATAGTCTCCAGGCCCAACCAGTAGGAGTCGGCGGGGTTTCCGAAGCCTTCGCGGTAATCGACGAAGTTGCGGTTGAAGGAAGTGGCTGCGCCTTCCGGAGTGCGCCTTGAAGAGGAGAGACAATAGGAGAGACAAATAACCGTTGTTGATGAAGTTGGCCCTCACATCTATCTGCCGCATGAAGCCTTCATCTCATCGTGAGCTACTGTACCGTAGTAACAGTGGCCCTTCTAGTGATTGGGACACAGACACGAGTATGTAGCCAGCCATCCGGTTATGCAGGTGTTCTACACGCCGACGCCCGTATTTTACCAGGGAACATTAATCCTCTTAGTACCAATTCCAGATCCATACTTAATAATTTATGTTTTCCGTGAAACCTCTGAACGGCAATCCACCCTCCCTCCAAGGTGCTGAAGTCGCAGTATTCCTGTCGTCGAGGGCGATTGGGTAGACGCCGTTTTCAGTGGCGGAACCTGCGTTGTAGTGGCCGACACAGTCTGTTTGCGGCGACACTTCTCTGCTTTGCAGCAACACGGAACCGGCAGCAGTATCGGAGGGAAGCACAGAGAGTGACACCGCCGTCAAAACAAGAACCGGAGTTCCCATTTGTATAGACCCAAAGAACACAGCGCTTGCGTGAGTCCACCCTGCATGCAGGCACATCCATAAACCAGCCTTCAAAGCTGTATAATTGAATTTGCTCCATTGGCGCAAGCGTTTTATTGGGTCGTTTAAAATTATGTGCGCCGTTGAATGCGCCCACGAAGACGTTTAGCCACACGGCTTGTGTTGAAGCGCTAACGAGAGAAGGGAACGGAATAGATCATCTCCAAGTAGCCACACATCGAACAAAGCTCCTGAGCGTTGACTGCACAACCGGCTTCTCGTCGCTTCGTACCTAAGCTGCCAAGTGCAAAGTCATGTCTGTGGTATCTTGTCAGGATTGCGAATCTTCATCTCGGCAACTCTGGCGGAGAAGTATGGGCCCTTCCAACTCGTCCACTCGATGCCTTCGTTCACTGAAGCCCCGTAGAAACAGTTCGGTTTGTAGAGCCCGTTCAGGTGCGACTTGGCGCAGCCGTTGTACCACCAGCCCCTAGATGCGTAAAGAACGCTAGGGAACGAATGGGGTCATCCTTGCTGATAGAGACAGATTCCGATAGGAGCTGTGTTATCCTTGCTCCAATGGAACAAACTACCTACATATGATGAACGCACCCTTTGAAAAGCGCTGCGCAGTTGAGGCGGCTTTCCCCGTCCAAATCTCGGTCTTTCGCAGTGAATGGCCGCCCATTTAGATCAAACTTCTCGTGAAGTTTGGTGTCGTTGAAACTGTCGCCAGCGGATGACAAAGTGGGGTCAAAGCCAGAGATCGTCAGCTGGTAGTTCTCATTGGCCGGTCCGACCTGTTTAAACAGTGAACCATCCAGGCTGTGCACACAAACTAAGCTGCGTTTGACGTAGCGAAGTACTAGTTTAGAGTAACGACTCGCCATGAAGTTGTCGTAAAACGCTTGCGCCGAATCGTCAAAGCAGTCTGTCAGGTTAACCATGAGTTGAACGTTGCCGGCAAGCGTGAGGTAGCGCATATTCTGCAGGCCTATCCAGTAGCTGCTTTCGGCCGTTCCGAAGAACGTTTCGTATTCTTCGAAGTCAACGTTGAAGTTTATGTCGTCGACGGCCGGCAGTCTTCTGAAGTAATAGTGGCGGCAGTTAGCACCACAATTTACCATAACACATAACACATCTGACAGCAACTCACCTTAAGATTGTGATCCATCCGCCACCAACGCTTCCGAAGTCGCAATAGACATCCGTCTCGACCCCGTTGATTAGTAAAGGGAAAACACCGTTTCCCACATTTGGATTGTTCATTTGGTGGTCGAAACAATCCGTTTGAGGAAGAAGAACTGTAGTAGTTGTAGTTGTGATTACAGTTGTGGTTGTCGTTGTTGTCGTCGTTGTGGTCGTTGTGGTGATAGTCGTAGTCGTGGTGGTTGTTGTCGTGGTAGTCGTTGTCGTAGTGGTAGTTGTCGCGGTGGTGGTTGTCGTGGTGGTCGTCGTTGTCGTAGTTGTTGTCGTGGCGGTTGTTGTGGAGGTCGTTGTTGTAGTAGTTGTTGTCATGGTGGTCGTTGTCGTTGTGGTCGTCGTTGTGGTGGTTGTTGTCGTGGTGGTCGTTGTTGTGGTGGTTGTTGTCGTAGTGGTCGTCGTTGTGGTGGTTGTTGCCGTAGTGGTCGTCGTTGTGGTCGTTGTTGTCGTGGTGGTCGTTGTTGTGGTGGTTGTTGTCGTAGTGGTCGTCGTTGTGGTGGTTGTTGTCGTGGTGGTCGTCGTTGTGGTGGTCGTTGTCGTGGTGGTCGTCGTTGTGGTGGTTGTTGTCGTGGTGGTCGTTGTTGTGGTCGTTGTTGTCGTAGTGGTCGTCGTTGTGGTGGTTGTTGTCGTGGTGGTCGTCGTTGTGGTGGTTGTTGTCGTGGTGGTTGTTGTCGTTGTGGTCGTCGTTGTGATGGTTGTTGTCGTGGTGGTTGTTGTCGTGATAGCTGTCGTCGTAGTTACTGTCGTTGTGGTCAGTGTTGTGGTTGTCGTTGTAGTTGTAGTTGTGGTTGTAGTCGTTTGCCTATTCGGATTACGTATCATCATTTCGGCCGTGTGCGCCGAGTATCCTGGTTCCCTCCAAGGCGTCCAAACGATACCGTCTAGGAATTGACCGGTGTAGATGCAGCCAACTTTGTACTGGCCGTTTAGTCTCGCGAGGCCGCACTCGTCGCTGTACCACCAGCCGCTGCAATGTACCGGGTCATTCGAAACTCCAGACCCCCCTCCACAGCACGCTGTAGGAAGGCTAGAAGGGTGAAACTTGGAGATATGTTAGCCTGACTTGTTGACACCTCTGACACAAATTCGTGCGCACTCCTAGACACATTCGTGCGCAAATGCGGGCTCAAGATACAAAATTAGTGACGGTCACTGGACCACGTGGAGGAGGCGGTCCAGCACCACGAACAGCAGGCGGGCCCTCGATTCAGAATCCGACTGTCAAATTCACTTCGTTCGATCTCGCGCGCCGTACAGACTACGATATTCGTTCAAACGACTTTCGAATTAAGCTTCATTTCTTTTCTTTGTCTTGAGAAAAGGATCAATTTTGCATATTGAGCCCGCATTTTCGCATGAATTGGTCTAAGATGCTGAAATTTGGTGTCAGAGGTGTCAACACATTAGGGTAACATATCTCCAAGTTTCACCCTTCTAGCCTTCCTACAGCGTGCTGTGGAGGGTAGGTCTGGAGTTTCGAAAGACCCGGTATGTAGCGCGACATGTTACGCCAACTCACCAACCACCCAACCACAACGCAGTCGCGCTCACCCTTGGAAGATGACGGGGCACCTTGACAGGCTGTCTTTCGCTATGAACGGCTGGCCGTTTTGAACGTCTCCAGGGCTGAGAAAGGCGTCGCCCGCCGTCGACACCCCCGCTTGGAAGTCGGCCACCGTCAGTTGGTACTGGGACGATGGGGTTCCGACCTGGGCCCCAATTGTGTGCGGAGTGAGTCAATAAGAGAGTAATCAAACGAAGGACACATCAACGTTGCGCAATAATTGACCTCGAAATGGCCGTAGAGTGAAACATCTGTGTCGCCGTCGCAGTCTGTGAGCGCGATGAGTAGTTGATTGTTGCCGCTGGACGTCAAAGCGCGAATATTGTCGAGTCCAAGCCAGTAGCTGCTCATAGCAGACCCGAATCCCCTCTGGTAGTCGGCGAAGCTTATATTGAACGCGACGTCAGCGCCCACTTCTGTTCTCCTAGGCAGAGAGTGGGTTGCTTACCGTACATGACTGGATGCTCCCGTACGTACACTGTAAGCAGCGAAGCTGAGAGACGTCTGTAATGCCCATCTACAGTACGCGCTGTTTACAAGGTCCACTGCATTGGAATTTTCTCAATAATATTTCATTCGTTCGCCTCGCCTCTGGAAGGCGATCCATCCTCCCCCGAGTGTGTTGAGGTCGCAGTAAACGTCGAGGACGCTGCCTTCGACCACGATTGGGTAGACGCCGTTCTCCCTCTCGCCCGCGTGGTAGTGGCCGAAGCAGTCCTCTTGGGGTTCTTGAGCAGCCTTAAGAAGTTGTTCGGACAAACCACGCAATCTTACAATCACAAAGCTTCCGTTGCGTAGTGCGGTAAAATGACTTTCTGTAGGAATCGACTGAGAATACAACCGCGTGGTTATTACGCTCCAGTTGAAACGATCGAATGCGGTCAGAGCGAACAGATCAGTCTACCACAACCTACCACGAGTGCAACAACTGCAGCGACAATCAATAGCTTGTGAGACATCTGGGAGTCGTCGGCAGACTGTTACAACCGGCCCTCTTTGACCTTCACACTTAAGCGCATGCGCATTCTATCGGGTCGATGCCTTGGCGCACACTTTTGGCTGAGAGTATCTTTTACGTTGATGTACGACGTCAAGTCGTTGAGGTGAAACAGCTATTTTCGGGCAAGGCCCATCTATGTACTCTTGTGACTTTACGGCTCGTCGGATCGTCAAGAGGCATTTACAACTGGGCGTCGTCTATTCGGAATCGCAACGGCCCACAGACGCATGGGAGAGCATCGACCTTAGGCTCATTTGCACATCTGCTGCAGCCAAGAACACCAGCATAACATGACTTTCTGACAAGATACCTAAGTTCTCAGATTCGCGACACGACAGAACACGAAGTTAACCATTTCCAAGACAAAACTCTGGGCTACAATTTATTGGAGAGTAGTTAGTGTGCTTCACAGCTTCTCTGCAGATTTCAAGAGAGCACAGGCGTCTACAGAGTCATCGCTCATCGAGCTATGTGAGTATTCGAACCTGCACTTACATATGTAACAGTGGACGCGCTTGTAAGCAGCACACGTACATAATCGCGATCGTCGGGACGTAGACGCATCTCACGGTATGTAGCCCTACTATTGCACGGCCAGTACTTGCAAAGTGCCAAACAAAACACTTGCACGGCAACGCACATCGTATCTACGTAGAGCAGCATTTCGATAAATTACACTTTCTTCATACGTACCAAACCATCAGAAGGAAAATAGATGCAAATAGAGTCGCATACGTCTGAGGGCAACAAACGTCAGAGTTGTTGGTAGTCGTCGTGGTCGCAGCAGGTGTCGACGTCGTCGTCGCTGCAGGTGACGTCGTCGTCGCCGCTGCAGGTGTCGTCGTCGTCGCAGCTCCAGTTGTCGTCGTCGTCGTCGCTGCAGGTGTCGTCATCGTCGCAGCTTCAGTTGTCGTCGTCGTTGCCGCTGAAGGTGTCGTCGTCGTCGCTGCAGGTGTCGTCGTCGTTGCCGCTGCAGGTGTCGTCGTCGTCGCTGCAGGTGTCGTCGTCATCGCTGCAGATGTCGTGGTCGTCGCAGCTCCAGTTGTCGTCGTCGTCGTCGCTGCAGGTGTCGTCGTCGTCGCAGCTTCAGTTGTCGTCGTCGTTGCCGCTGCAGGTGTCGTCGTCGTCGCTGCAGGTGTCGTCGTCGTCGCAGCTTCAGTTGTCGTCGTCGTTGCCGCTGCAGGTGTCGTCGTCGTCGCTGCAGGTGTCGTCGTCGTCGCTGCAGATGTCGTGGTCGTCGCAGCTCCAGTTGTCGTCGTCGTCGTCGCTGCAGGTGTCGTCGTCGTCGCAGCTTCAGTTGTCGTCGTCGTTGCCGCTGCAGGTGTCGTCGTCGTCGCTGCAGGTGTCGTCGTCGTCGCTGCAGATGTCGTGGTCGTCGCAGCTCCAGTTGTCGTCATCGTCGTCGCTGCAGCTGTCGTCGTCGTCGCTGCAGATGTCGTGGCCGTCGCAGCTCCAGTTGTCGTCGTCGTCGTCGCTGCAGGTGTCGTCGTCGTCGCAGCTTCAGTTGTCGTCGTCGTTGCCGCTGCAGGTGTCGTCGTCGTCGCTGCAGATGTCGTGGTCGTCGCAGTTCCAGTTGTCGTCGTCGTCGTCGCTGCAGGTGTCGTCGTCGTCGCAGCTTCAGTTGTCGTCGTCGTTGCCGCTGCAGGTGTCGTCGTCGTCGCTGCAGGTGTCGTCGTCGTCGCTGCAGATGTCGTGGTCGTCGCAGCTCCAGTTGTCGTCGTCGTCGTCGCTGCAGGTGTCGTCGTCGTCGCAGCTTCAGTTGTCGTCGTCGTTGCCGCTGCAGGTGTCGTCGTCGTCGCTGCAGGTGTCGTCGTCGTCGCTGCAGATGTCGTGGTCGTCGCAGCTCCAGTTGTCGTCATCGTCGTCGCTGCAGGTGTCGTCGTCGTCGCAGCTTCAGTTGTCGTCGTCGTTGCCGCTGCAGGTGTCGTCGTCGTCGCTGCAGGTGTCGTCGTCGTCGCTGCAGATGTCGTGGTCGTCGCAGCTCCAGTTGTCGTCGTCGTCGTCGTCGCTGCAGGTGTCGTCGTCGTCGCAGCTTCAGTTGTCGTCGTCGTTGCCGCTGCAGGTGTCGTCGTCGTCGCTGCAGATGTCGTGGTCGTCGCAGCTCCAGCTGTCGTCGTCGTCGTCGCTGCAGGTGTCGTCGTCGTCGCAGCTTCAGTTGTCGTCGTCGTTGCCGCTGCAGGTGTCGTCGTCGTCGCTGCAGATGTCGTGGTCGTCGCAGCTCCAGTTGTCGTCGTCGTCGTCGCTGCAAGTGTCGTCGTCGTCGCAGCTTCAGTTGTCGTCGTCGTTGCCGCTGCAGGTGTCGTCGTCGTCGCTGCAGATGTCGTGGTCGTCGCAGCTCCAGTTGTCGTCGTCGTCGTCGCTGCAGGTGTCGTCGTCGTCGCAGCTTCAGTTGTCGTCGTCGGTGCCGCTGCAGGTGTCGTCGTCGTCGCTGCAGATGTCGTGGTCGTCGCAGCTCCAGTTGTCGTCGTCGTCGTCGCTGCAAGTGTCGTCGTCGTCGCAGCTTCAGTTGTCGTCGTCGTTGCCGCTGCAGGTGTCGTCGTCGTCGCTGCAGGTGTCGTGGTCGTCGCAGCTCCAGTTGTCGTCGTCGTCGTCGCTGCAGGTGTCGTCGTCGTCGCAGCTTCAGTTGTCGTCGTCGTTGCCGCTGCAGGTGTCGTCGTCGTCGCTGCAGATGTCGTGGTCGTCGCAGTTCCAGTTGTCGTCGTCGTCGCCGCTGCAAGTGTCGTCGTCGTCGGTGCAGGTATCGTCGTTGTCGTAACTGCATTTGTCGTTGTCGTCGTCGTAACTAAAGGTGTTGTCGTCGTAGCTAAAGGTGTCTTCGTCGTAATCGATGTAGCTGTCGTCGCAACTGCGGTCGTCGTCGTCGCTATAGATGTCGTCGTCGTCGTCTCCGTCGTTTCATTTGCAACCATATTCCTTACTGCATCGGCTGATACGGTAGTCGGTGTGATGCCTACATTGCCTAAAACATGCTCTGGTGTACTCGCTGTCGGCGTCATCTTCGCAGAGGTTGTTGCTGGTGCTCTAGAAGTCGAATTTCTGTTTGTCGTCCTGTTTGGATTTCGTATCATAATTTCGACCGTGGAAGCGGAGTAGTCTGGCGGTCTCCAGGGCGTCCAAACAATACCATCGAAGAAGTCGCTGATGTAAACACAGCCAACTTTGTGCCGGCCATTCAGCCTCGCTATACCGCAGTCGTCGCTGTACCACCAGCCTCTGCAGTGTCAATGCGCTAAATGCTTTGAAGCCGTCATTACAAGAAAACGCAATCGGCACCAACCCTTGGAAGATGGCGGGGCAAAACGACTGGCCGGCGTTGTCTTTTGTTAGGAACGGCTGGCCATTTTGAACACTTCCCTGACTGAGAAAGGCGTCGCCCGCCGTCGACGCTTCCGCTTGGAAGTCGGCTACCGTCAGCCGATACTGGGACGATGGGGTATCGACCTGAAGAATTGCATATTTACAAGAGCACAGAGTACCATTACTGTTTGGTTCTGAGCCACCTCGAAGTGGTTGTAGAGTGAAACATCTCTCTTGCCACCGCAGTCTGTGAGCGTGACGAGTAGCTGATTGTTGCCGCTGGACGTCAACGCGTGAATAGTGTCAAGGCCCAGCCAGTAACTGCTCAGCGGAGATCCGAATCCACGCTGGTAGTCTATGAAGCGCCGATTGAAGGCGACGTCGGAACCTGCTTCTGTTCTCCTGGAAAGTAATGCAGAAGGAAATGTACTAACTAAATGTGACGGTATGCTTGTTTTAAAATTATTATAGCATGAAGTTTTTTCCTCTTTCTGATTTACTGGCCTCTGAATGGCGATCCATCCTCCCCCGAGCGTGTTTAGGTCGCAATAGACGTCGAGGACGCTGCCATCTACCACGATAGGATACACCCCATTCTCCCTCTCGCCCGCGTTGTAGTGGCCGAAACAGTCCTCTTGGGGTTGCAGAGAGATCTGAATTCAAATTTAAAATTATATAATCTTTTGCATCACACGAAGTTAACAGTTGCTGAACTACGCCATACCGAGTTGTACGGAAAAGGAACGACGAATGCAAAAGTTGCTATAAATATAGCGACCCGCTGAAACATTTGAACGGCCAGATCGCGAGTGCAGAAACAAACTCAGTTGGCTAATTTCAACTTGTAGGTAGGCAATATCACGAATTTCCAATTCTTGGGTCTACACCTTTTACGTAGCGAAAACACACACGGCTTAATGTGTTCTCTTTCGATAAGGCGACAAGTCTAGAAGATATTGTCTAGCTTAAGCACACATACTCTTGTGAATTCATAGCCCGTTAAGCCGTTTGCGAGCTTTTATCACGGGGCGGCGTCGGCGCTTGTGCCCTGTTGCGACAACACTTCGACAAACTGTCGCCAGCCGTGAACGATGCGGCTTTCAGCTAGCCTCGTCGACTCCAAACCACCATACAGTAGTACCTTGATAGTGAAGCCAATCGGTCATCGGTCGGAAGAAGATGCAGTGCATAAGCGAACAAAGGCGAACTTTCTGTGCATGAAATCGCAAGATGGATCGCTTCTAGTCATCTTCAATCCACTTCCCGTCAGGAAACGTTTCGACGGCATAATAAATTGAGCGCGTTTTCACATTAATAATGTTACGGACTAGATAGTAGCGTTCAAGGTTCACCTTCTAATATTCTCAACGTGGTGGCGTTTCTTCGGCTTCCCGATCGTGCTGTCGCCTTTGGCCGCCTCGCCGATAATCGACTTTGACATACTAGGCGCTGTCGCGCATCTTTCTCTTTGTGAGACTCGGCGTTGCTCGAACTGCAACAAATTTCGGTATAGCAAGCGGACGGTTTTATTGACTCAACTTTACTAGCCGAGCTGTGTACTGTCGAACATATATACCGCTGCCTCCTCCGGGGTTCGAAGGACTCCGGCGTGCCACCTCAATTCGAGTTACCTATGCTGTAAACCATAGTCACCGGACTCGCAAGAAGAACCAATACGTCAAGACTGGTCGTGTGAAACTAGCATCGCATACGGATGTTACAACAGAGTTGTACAATGCACGAAATGCTTTAAGTACGTATTTAGCATTCTAGTTGCTCACAATTCCCGTTGCCTTTGGATTTGAACCATGGGTTCGAAAGACTGACAAACTGTAACCTATAGTGCGTCAAAATGGCGCGACTGGGCACATAGACACACAGTTCTGTTCAGTCATGCAACACTATATGCTTTCGGCGTGCATGCCTTTGACGGTATTGCCGACGCATAAAACCCATTAACCATTGTCGTCGTCGTCGTCGTCGTCGTCGTCGTCGTCGTCGTCGTCGTCGTCGTCGTCGTCGTTGTTGTTGTTGTTGTTGTTGTTGTTGTTGTTGTTGTTGTTGTTGTTGTTGTTGTTGTTGTTGTTGTTGTTGTTGTTGTTGTTGTTGTTGTTGTTGTTGTTGTTGTTGTTGTTGTTGTTGTTGTTGTTGTTGTTGTTGTTGTTGTTGTTGTTGTTGTTGTTGTTGTTGTTGTTGTTGTTGTTGTTGTTGTTGTTGTTGTTGTTGTTGTTGTTGTTGTTGTTGTTGTTGTTGTTGTTGTTGTTGTTGTTGTTGTTGTTGTTGTTGTTGTTGTTGTTGTTGTTGTTGTTGTTGTTGTTGTTGTTGTTGTTGTTGTTGTTGTTGTTGTTGTTGTTGTTGTTGTTGTTGTTGTTGTTGTTGTTGTTGTTGTTGTTGTTGTTGTTGTTGTTGTTGTTGCTGTTGTTGTTGTTGTTGTTGTTGTTGTTGCTGTTGTTGTTGCTGTTGCTGCTGCTGCTGCTGCTGCTGTTGTTGCTGCTGCTGTTGTTGTTGTTGTTGTTGTTGTTGTTGTTGTTGTTGTTGTTGTTGTTGTTGTTGTTGTTGTTGTTGTTGTTGTTGTTGTTGTTGTTGTTGTTGTTGTTGTTGTTGTTGTTGTTGTAGTGGTCGTTGCTGTTGTAGTTGTCGTTGTAGTCGTTGTGGTTGTTGTGGTTGTAGTTGTAGTGGTACTTGTTGTTGTCGTCGTTGTGGTAGTTGTCGTAGTAGTTGTCGTTGTTGTCGTTGTTGTTGTAGTTGTGGTAGTTGTAGTCGTGGTGGTTGTAGTTGTTGATGTAGTAGCAGTAGTAGTAGTAGTTGTTGTTGTTGTTGTTGTTGTTGTTGTCGTTGTTGTTGTTGTTGTTGTTGTTGTTGTTGTTGTTGTTGTCGTGGTGTCTTGTTCGGCGGCGGCGCTCCTACACCCTACTGCGACAAAGCTGCAAAAATTGTCGTCGGAGTGTGCGATTTCCAAATGGCCAAATCGGTTCCAAATACCTATTGGCGAGCTATGGCTGGAGGTGGCGACAACAACACGTGAATGTAATCGGGCAGCCCCCGAGTAACGGGAATTAATGAGCGATAAACGAACACCCTGTATCATCGTGGCAGACTTCTTCCAAACGGCGCCTTTCTTACTCCGCGCCTCTCTTCTTCTTACGGTGCTGTTTGCCCTGCGCCTTCAGCCCGTACTTGTGGCCGAGCTCGTTGGCCAGCAGAGGTCGCTGCCGCACTCGGCGCTTCTCCAAGTCGAATTCGGCATTAGTCAGGCGACTATTCGACCGCTCGCTGCGCTTGATGAACTTATCACCGCCGTGGAAACCCATCTGCGGCCGTCCGTGGTGCGTTCTCTGAGGGGAAAATGGAGCCACTGGAACTTGAATTGGGTAACGCACCTATTCAGGCCTTACGTATTGAATCGCCTGGCGCTTCTCGCGGAGACTCCCTTCTTCGGCAACCATTGCATCTTTGGCCGCCTGGAAATGTTTCGGTGATTTCATAAAGTAGATACCGATTAGACTCTACGTGTTGGTCTCGCTCGCGCTACTTTGACGGAATGGTGGCGTTTCTTCAATTTGCCGATGGTGGTGTCTCCTTTGACCGCCTCGCCGAGAATCGACTTGGCATAGGCGCTGTCCCCCTTCTCTCTCTTTGTGAGACTCGGGAACTTGTGAGGGCCGCCGTTGCTCGAACTGAAACACATTTTGATAGCGCAAGTGGTCGGTTGGTTTGATTCAACTTTATTAGGCGAACGCACCGCTGCTGACGGTGAGGTTCAAAGGATCCCGGCGCTGTCCTCTCGACTCGAGGTATACTGTAGGCCACCGTCAGTGAAATCACGGAAAACGCCAGCAAGCGAAGGCACGTCATCTGTGATTGCATTTGCTTTTGCTGGCGATGATTGTCTTACAACACAAGAACAATGCGCTTAATAGCTACATGAAACGCTTTTGGATTACCATCTTTGTTGCTTCGGGGCTGCGATTATCAACTTCAGCAAGCCAAACACTGAATTCCGTTGCCTTGTAGCTTGCACAGTTGGATTGAAGCTGTTGTTCGCGGAAGAACGGACGCTGTGTTTACGTCAGGAGACAGTGTAGGGTTCTGTGCTGAAACACTAAAATGCGAAATGAATATTCCCGTCGTTGCTTCTGAGTTCTGACACACTTCCCGAAGTACATATGTACGTGGATGACTGTTCATGAGACGACGTCAAACTATGACTGTGAGTTACAGAACCATTAATCCATTCCACAGAACACTTCGGTCGCCGTCAGTCAGTCAATCAAACCTGACATTTTGCACACACTTGTCAGCAATTCCCACTGTCTGCGGCCTTGGTCTATCGCAAATGGCGTTTCGGCATGCTCTTGTTCTTGTAGTGGCGGACAACGCCATCATTTGTGAGTCCGCGCGTCGACAAGCCACCGGACGGGAAAGTACCCAAACGAGGGTAGGGCATTGCATCGACGCTATTACGAGATCGGTACACCTTCTCGAGAACTTGCTCTCGCGCACCATGTACTACATCGTAATGCGAGTACCTCCTAATTGCGACCTGCGCGCGGAGAACTCGTCCCTCCTACGTGCGTACATACGTACGTACGTCCAACTGTAATCACAGGGGCGTGAGCAGCGCGACACGACAGATGGAACCAGACCTGACAGCGAGGAAGAAGAAGACGAATAAGAAGAGGGAGAAGGAGCAAGCGCCGCCCCCGCGCTTCGCCGCCGCCGCCGCCGCCGCTCTTCCCTGCAGATAAAACTCTTCTTTGCGATCGCCGTCGACTGGTGGGACGCACTGGCGGCAAACAAATTGTGTCTCGCTTGCGAACGGGACGAGTTCTGAAGTTGTGAACTTTTGCCAAAGAGTTTCCACTCTGACAATTGAAACGGGTTTGATACTCTGCAGAGTCTGCTTTGAAGCCCGCTACTAGGCCGAAGCCTTAACATCTGAGGTCTTTAGCTTCGTGCAACTACATCATGGCGTGGCGTTACGTGCTGCCTGCTCTCACTCTACTTCTGGTCAGCAAACGTTTCGTTCTCCGCATGTTGAAGCTACAAACCATTGATTTCATCGCCGTCTCAGGTGAACACTTTCCTTCTTTGCGACGCCATCAGCGATAGCTGTCAGACGGCCCACAAGTCCTACTTGACTTGCCTGCAAGGGGAGATGAACTCCAACAGCAACTTCGAGTCCTTCGAGAGGGAGCTGGGCGCCAGCTACGAGTTTCAGATAGACACTTGCTTCGCTGAGGACCCCAGGTGAGCAGTGTGGACTATTCTGCGTAAGTATGTATGGTGTGCGGAGCTGCATTTCGTGGTGGGGAGACTGCGTTTGATGTGGAAATGTGAACTGACACACGATCGTCAGCATTGGTTCCCTCCCTTTCTTTTGAGAGTCGGACGCAACAAGAAGCAGTGCGTCTTCCGCAAGAGCGACTTCCAGCGAGACGCCTTTCAAAAGCAAGGCGGCTGCCAACTGTGCATCATGGTGAGTTTGACCGGATTGACGCTATTTACTGTAGAACCGCAAAATTTCGCGGCATAAAAGTGTCGCGGACTGCCCGCTGCTGACCTTATCGCGGCGTAGAACTTTCGCTGTTGACTGAAGGGTTAGCATTCACGTACGCAGACATGCCATTGTCCCAGGATTTTGCCAATTGTCTTGTCTTTGTCTTTGTCTTTGGTCCCAAATATTAAATTGTCTTGTCCTTGTCTTTGTCCTTCGGCCGATGCCTTAAATTGTCTTGTCTTTGTCTTGTCTTGTCCTTAAATTGTCCTTACATTGTCCCAAATTGTCCCAGAGAGGGATGTGTTTGTGCTGAGTTCATGTTATGTTCACCTGCTCAGAGCTAGTATTTCCGAAACAACACAAGCTAGCACTAGACAAATCCTTAGATTCCTACACTCAGAGTCCCATAAATAGTCCCCGAAACACAAAATTGCGGCACACTGGATGTTTGTGATCCATACTGCAAAGGACAATCTAAGGACAATTTAGGGACAATTTACCTATTTGTCCCAACTGCTCATTCTGATTGTCTTGTCTTTGTCTTGTCTTTGCGAAAACCCGGGACAACCTTAATTGTCTTGTCTTGTCGGACAATTTAGCCGAGTTAAATTGTCTAAGACAATTGTCCTTAAAGACAATGACATGTCTGCACGTACGAACTATTTCGCGCATAAAACTTTCGCGGATAGAAGGCTGCCGCGAAATCCGCGCAAGTTTTATACCCGCGAAAGTTTGCTGTTTTCTATTTTACTCTTTCTTGACTAAGTCGGCCGCGCGTTCTATATCGCATGGCTTGCCCACGGAACATTTTGAATCGAGCGTACTACTTCGCAACTTCATCACCATTCAGTTGGCGCAGTTTCTGCGCGACAATTTTCTGAACGGGAGCTCGACGGCGGAGTCTCAGTTGCGCTGCGCCAGCGGCATCATAGCGAAGGCCATACGGGCCGAGATGGACAACTGCGTGGGTGGGAAGTCGGGCAGGAAGGTGGTTCTCAGCCATGACTTTCCCTACTTCGACGAGCAGATAGTCGGCCACAAGGACGCTGTGTGAGTTGTCATGTTCCGAGGGGGGGGGAGGCGGGGGGGGGGGGGGGGGGGAGTGGCAGATGTGCATGGAATCCGCCCTTGACGCATGGTGTGCTGGACTAAAGCTAAGTGTGCAGTGTGTGGCTGCCGAGTTCATTCATGTTCATCCCTGCATATTGCCAGAAATGTTTCATGTGCGGCTTAACTCACTCTTTCGTGTTTCGATGATCCGCGAATTACAGCATTCCTTAACAGTTGGCTCAAATCTGATTGCTCGGAATTCCACCGAGTTCTCCCAAGTAGGACAACGAAGCCGACTAGTTCGCCGATGGCGCAATACCAACCATCTTTCAGTCTGAGCACGGCGAACGCCTTTCTGTTGGCCGAGTCGCGCCTGGACCACTGTCGGACGCGCAGCACCAGCCGTTGGAAGAACTCGCGCGACTGCTGGGATTGGATGACGGGTGCCGATCTGCCCAACCACCACTGCCCGGCCCATCAGCGATGCCTGCAAAGGCGAGTGGTACTTGTGAGTCAGGCGCCACACTCAGTTCACATGTACAATCCATGTAGCCTAGTGTAGGTGCCGGTCATCAACTTGAGCCCTACGTACTGGCTCAGAATGTAGGTAAAACGACGAAGAATGTTGCCGTGCCCCTATTGTTGGATGTATGTAGGTACCATGTATCTTACCAAACGTACACATATAGTAACCCTTCTCTTCCCTTCCACTTGCAGCCAGCACAACGCCAATCCGGGCTGCAGTCCCCAGAAGTTGGAGGAGGTCAGCTGGGACGCCTGCTACTGCCTCATGAAGCATCGTTCGGAGCTGACGACGGCCATGAAAAAGGTTCGGCTCAATCTTCGCAGGGCCAGGGGCAAGGGCGCCGACGCCTGCATGAAGGAGATGAGGAAGGCCTTGTGAGTGGTTGCAGGGGTTTTGGTCCAGATGTCAGTAGGATTGATATACACCCATATGGCAGGACTATTGACTACGCATTGAAACCTTTTGCAAAAGCGTTACTGCTGAGCTTGCTGCGCAGAGTATCTTTACGTCTGCAGTGTGTCCAAGCTGGGCGGCCTGGACTACTTCGAGCGCTTCAAGAGCATTCTCGCCTGCAGTCCCCAGGTCCTCGGACTCGACTCCCTCATACACGCCGGCTGCGCCGCCTACGCCATGAGTGAGTGTTGACGGCGAGCTTTCAAATTCATTAGAACCGTTCAAATGTGTTTGTTTCCAAACATCGTTGCAAAGTAACACGAGAAATAGATACAGTGTAATGCTGGCTGCTGCAGATGCGTCGGGATCGCTGACCATTTGAAAGCATCGTGGTAATATCCGATCCACACAATCGCAACTCCCAGAGAACAGTACAATGCGAACTGTCATTGAATTACATCACTTACGTAACGCTACAGTACCAGGTATGATGTACCACGGCGTGCTGTGGCGAGTGCCTAAACTTTCGATGTCTATATTCAGACCAGCCCGACCACCTGATCAGGGGGACGCAGCTGGTGACCAACTTCTTGGACTTCCTCATGGCGCGCCTCTCGCGCTTCTGCCCCTGCAGTCTGGCCTAGCCGCCATGAACACGACGACGTTTCAGAGATCTTTCTTTCATAGATGAGACTTCGGTGTCATTTGGCCTGTTGTGAACCCGTGAAGTTACATTGACGTTTAGAGCGATACACGCGGTGCCTGCACCTTGCAATAAAGAGAAGAGCCCCCCCCCCCCCCCCCCCCCTTGCGACTGTCCCCTTCTGAACCAATTCCGTTTGGATTTCCAGCTCCGATGTAACAGTTCCAGACTGGCAGTGCCAAAGGCACAAATGTTTCAAATCAAAGCCAAAAAGGTGCAATTTAGTTTGTTGTGTGGTCTGCTCGTTGACAGGTATCATCACTCTTTGAGTAAAAGGACTGTTCGTTGGCAGGTTGATTAAGCTCACAATGATTGTTGTCTACCCCCGACGGCCGCTACAATCAGTCACTCCAGAAACGAGGTGAAACACACGACGGCCACTCAATTGTACATCAACTACGCGAACGGGGCAAGCACTCCAAAGACTGCGACTACAGGCCACAACTACTACGGTACGTACAGTCCCAGCGGGAAATTGCGTTGGAAAACGCTGTTTTGCGTTCGAAACTGCGTCCGCGGCTACAAAAGGGTCTTTCCATCCACAGATGGCGGCAATTCGGCGTGTGTATGTAGACTGGGCTACTTCCGACTCTGTCAACCAGAAGGATTTAACTACTGTTGCTTCTTCGCCCCGAAAACACTTCAGATGTCACGAAGTTGGCGCTACCGTAATCTTGAGCCATAATCCAATCTGTCAGCCATCAATTGTGTTTGAGGACATTTTTGCGAGGTTTAACAACATAACTTTGTGGAGTGGCCCTCAGTTCACCAGGTAAACGCAAAATTTCTCACCTGATTAACTTATATAATGCAAAACATGAAAAAGACAAAAAACGCGTTTTCCAACGCAATTTCCCGCTGGGACTGTACGTAATGCGGTACCACAACAGAGTCGCGACTCTGAAGAACAGTTTACACTTAAACATAAACACTTCACAGCAGAAATTTTGTAGCGACGGGAACACCAACCGGCTATATTCAGCGTGAATCGTATCTCCATATCATGTCGTCGTGTGTCGCACCAGTTTTAAACGAAAGGTCGCGACGGTAAGCACGGTACGTACATGCAGAGTGTATGTCGACACAAAAGGCGGCATCACCACTGTACACTCTGTGATTGTTCCAAGAGTGAAGACGTCGTCGTCGACGGGCGTGTGCTTGAAGCTGTTGGCGGCTGAGAGGGAGACGAGCCGGTCGGTGGGCGGCTCGTAGTCGTAGTCGACGTCCATCCGGGCCTCCAGTCTGAAAAAATATTGGGGTGGGGATTTTGGGCGCTTTTAAAAAATTGCATAGCGCTTTTAATAAAGTCACGGAGCGCTGTTAAATGGCAACTAGCGCTTTTAATTTGCCACAGCAGCTTTTGCTTGCCGCTCTTCGGAAATGGCAGGAGGCGCTTTTAAAATGGCAGAACGCGCTTTTAAATGGCATGCTGCGCTTTTAATTTCTCCGGCAGTATTCCCCTGGACTTGACGCAGTGGAGGAGCGTATTTGCACCGGCGTTTATACGTTGTGTGCCTCTGGTGCGCGGAATGGACATTGGCAGCCACACGCTTCAAGTTCAAACTAACATCTACCATATTACCACCGTAATATACAAATTCGTGGGGTACTGTGTACGCCCAATTGCCGACCGAAGCGTCTATATAAAGGGCCCAATTCTTCATAACTTCAACTCTTGTCAGAGGGACAAACCCTTGCCCGTCGTCACGGCCGAAAGGTGTAAGCCAAAAGAAAGGCTACCTTCCCCCTCCGAGGTCTCAGTACCCGTTCTGTAAACCCCTTAGGGGAGTTCCAGAAAGCGGTGTTAGGAACCCTAAGATCCTAGGCGCTGTCGCTACTCTACTGTGTCCGGAAACTATCTCCTGTGCGCTTACCCATTATTGCTACAAGAGCAGGGTAACGGGCGAAAGAAGTCCAAGGCAGTAGATAGTGGCAATCTACTCTACCAAGCCACGGAATCCGACCAACGAGAGGATTACGGCTTCCGTCACGAGAGAGAGAAGTCTTAGTGGACCGAGTAATCGGCTCCGTGTAGACATTGAAAGGTGGGTGGGTGGGTAGTCGAGCCCAGCTGGTCTGTGTGCACATGCAGAGGGAGACAGCCAGATCTCGTGTGGAAAACCGATGCTTCAGATTGAACAGAACAGTGAGAATGGCTCTGGGACGTCTGAAGGCCTCCAAGACATACGTCAGCGTGCCCGACGCCATGCGTCGGATAGAGCGAAGTCTGAACCACTCGACCAACTCCGTAACAGGGCGAGTGCCGGCCCAGACGACTAACGAGGACGCCCCGACCATCATGACGAAGCAGAGAGGGCGCCGCCACAAGGAATTGGCCAGCAACTGGGAGCCCACCGTCCTGCGCCTCAACCAGCTGGTGCGTCTCCGACGTCAGAAAGGGCCCTTCGAGAAGAGCGACACCCCACAGTGGTCGAGCGAAGTCTACCGCGTGACGGGAATCAAGAATACTGTACCCGCTCCTTCCTACTACTTAGCTTCAGCGGCTAGTGGAGAACCACTGCTGGGTACCTACTCTCAGCGCGACCTAACCGGACACGTCGAGTTACCGGAGGGCAGAGCACTGCTCAAGGAAGGCGACATACTGCATAAGTCCTAGTCTGTCAGTCAGTTATATGAGTAAGTGAGTTCATGAAGCGATGGAAGCCAAATCTCCATGCAACGTTATGCTAAAATGTTCCCAAGTCGAGTAAACAATCCGAGAGCGGGCACTCTTTCATCTCAAAACGAGCTCGACAAGAAGAGGAAGCGACTCCCGCTGGCATTTCCGACTTTTCCTCCGTCAGTCGTTCTCCAAAGCCAGACCACTGCGACGCAGCTGAAACGGGCCTACGGTGGCGGTGGTGGGAGCAACGCTCTGGCCACTACACTTATTCTCAATTACTGTTCTCGCCTTGTACCCACACATATGTATCTGTAGGTGGTGGAGGTGTAAGCAGCGCTGCCAAACGGCAGACGAAATCCACAACAAGAGCTAAGTCAGCAGAGGGCAAACAAGCTCTGAAATCCTCAGGGAAGAAGGAACCACAACAGTTGAAAGCGCAAGCAGTCAAGAAGCAGCAAACTCCAAAACAAGGTCGAAAGGCGACGGCTGGCGACACAAGCAAGTCTAGCGTCTCAAAGAAGCCAGCCAGCAAAACCACTGGGAAGCCTAAGGCGGTTCCAAAGAAGCGAGAGGTGAGAGAAGAGAGCCATGGCGTCTCAGTATCCTCTGCATGCATACAAGTCCAATTCAGTCCTATTCCAAATCGAATTCAGACGAAAATCATCTGCGGTCTATTCTGAACACAACTATGGCGGGCGAAGTTGGCCAAATGGTCGACTATGATGACATTCCAATGGAAAACACAGACGTTATGGACACCACCTGCGTGGAGGTGCTTCCAGACAATGCTAACGTGAATGCGCAGGAGTTAACGTTCACCATTCCGGCCAGTCCACTCATGTACACACATCCCAGTGTCAAGTTGCTGCTGCAGATGAAGATCTCTCTTGATCCTGCGGTGGGTGGGCAATCCCTTCCTTCCCTTCAATCTCAGAATTGAAGCATTGTTCTTCAATTTAATTCAGGAAGATGAGGACGAAAAGGAAGGAGGCGAAGAAGGAGGCGAGGAAGGGGAAGCGGAGCAAGGGCGCTACGCTTGGAGTTGCTTGGCACCTTTCACGATCTTCCGCACATACACAGTAAAATGGAATGAGACTATCGTGCAACACTCCAACGTCTTCAACTACCTACACTTTGTTATGACGCGACTCGGCATGTCTGTCAGCGAGAAGGAGTCGATCAAGGGAGCTGAAGAGTGTGAGTACACAAGAAGGCCGGCTTTCAATAGTTCATACTGTCTTATTAGACTTAACCAGACGATCTTTGGCTGATAGTTTGTCAGATCTAATTTCCAAAGGCC